>APFE031753185.1:0-19325 GCA_000404065.3 Pinus taeda
AAGCTAGCAGAAAATCCTAGACTATGGAGGATCTTTGAGCTTCCAAACAGGCTTTCACTGCCAGGTTAGCCACTTGTGGATCAACTTCTGAGCATCCAAACAGGCGTCCACCACCAGGTAGCCATTTCTGGATCATCATCCAAAAAGCTAGTTGAGTATCCTGATTCCTAACTTGGCAGTTTAATCCACCTGCAGGATGTTTTGACCAAAAAGTTTTCATCCATGTCCAGCGTAATGAAGTTTCTTTGCAAATTTTTGATGAAAAGGTACCACTCTTCTAGTATTGGACCATCTAAACCAAGAAATATCTGATAATCTATGTCGACCCTCACAAGTTACAACCTACCTTTCAACCAAACCCTAATCTGATACTTCTTCCATGGCCAAATTTCTGGCAAAGCCAATTTTCAACAAGATGGGCCGATGCGAGGACTTTCCAAGTAATAGATGCATTAGTAGTAGGTTTGAATGTCAGCGTTATACAATCTTCTATCAACAGGGGGGCAATATAATTGGCGAGAATAACATGCTTCTAGAGACCATCATTTTAATAATCCTCCACATTTTCTTTGTTGTGAGGGCCCTTCCAAATTAATGTGTATTCTGCAGTGTCCACTCCAAACAGCTTTGGTTTAGCCAGTCTATCCCATTGTAACACAGGTATTGAGTTCTTTCCTTTATTCTTTTTCCATAAAAGATTGAAACGTTTCTCTTTGATTTTTCCAAAATTCCCACAGCAATATATGACAAAGAAAACCAATATACCAGGTTTGCCTCAAGTACAGATTTAATAAGGTTAATGTACCAACTAAGGAAAGCCACCGAGAACAAATCCAATAAGCGTTTGGTTTGAGAACAAAGCCAAGGTACTTCATACTTGAACCCCAATTTATTACTTGAAATGGGAGTAGGTGCAAAAGATCCCTTTCTCAATATGGAGATAGAGAGCCAACTGAGACTGTTATTTTTTTTAAATATCTGACAGACCCATATCCTTTTGATGTCCGATGAAAGATCCATTGGATATCCAATGAACCTTTTGACAATGACAAACATTCATCAGATATTTGATGAACCTTTCAACAAACATTCATTGGATATCTGACGAACATGCTGAGAAACATTTGCTGGATATCTGGCGAACATTCTGACGAAAATTCGTCGGATATCTGATGAACCTTACAAGAAAAATTCGTTGGACATTTGATGATTATGTGTTGAAAATAACAACTGTCGACGATGATCTCCGACGATGCAATGTCGGATATCAAACGATAACAATGGTCGGAATTTTGACGATTGTTTAAATGTCAATAGTACAACAGTACCTGAAATGACGTTTAGTGAGACCTCCTTTTGTCGTTATAGTGTGGAAACTTTGCCGAAAGAATGAAATTGGCTCAATTTTTATTATTGCCAATTCTTGATCTAAAGTGACTTCTCCAAAGACAAGAATAAATGCTCAAGACAAAATTTGCTTCATAGATCGCATTTTTCCCATTAGAACAAGAGGCCAAAAATCTCAAGAGGTCAAAATATCCAAGACCAAGTGATGATGCTAAACAAGACCATCCTCTCTATTTATATGAGGAGGAACGTCTAATTAGCCTAAAAGTCCCTAAATCTCAAGTAAAATTACAATAATAAATTGGGTTACAAGCCAACCCATTAGCCAAAATATAAAATCAAGTGAAATGCCCACACGTGTGAGCCGAATGCTGATGTCCTCCATGCGTAGGGCTATATGAGGCATGCATTGAGGCATTAGAGTGCAATGAGTGGTGTAGAAGCTCTCTAAAATCATGGTGTGAAGGTTTACCTCACATTTCTGTCAAAATCTCTCTGTGGGCCCCGAATTTCACCTTGCGGGTTAGAATGTGGTCTCTTGAGTCTCCAACAGGTTAATGTGCCCACATCTGCTCCAACGTTGAGGGCTTTCCAGGTGCTACTAGCTCTCCCATATCTCAGAAGGTGAGACCATCCTCATATAGGCTATGGATCAATTTCCATATCTCTAAGAGTCCCGTGGCCGACCATGGGCATGCTGGGTTTTAGTGTATGTCATATTGAAGAATCATGAGACCATCCTCATATAGGCTATGGATCAATTTCCATATCTCTAAGAGTCCCGTGGCCGACCATGGGCATGCTGGGTTTTAGTGTATGTCATATTGAAGAATCATCAGATAGCCTGCAAAGTGGCAGAACATCTTGGTGCAAGAGGTGTCCACGAGTGCAAAAGTCATGTTGGTACTGCTTAGAGACCCAAGGCTCTCAATGCCTCACCTGTGGGTGTCAATATGGTCCTCCAATGCCTTGGGTACTTGTGATTAAGGTGCCCAAGACTTGGGCTACTAAACCAGTTGACAATCACAACATAAAGTCTAGTCAAAGCAACCAGTCATTAGGTACAATAATCATTTTTTGCGTCCAAGTGAACCAAGATTGAAAGCAAAGGGCTATTTAACACTTCAAATAAGACTTTCCTTCCAAAATTAGGGCTTTGAACTCGTAATGGTGTTACCTCCCTAGGCAGGAGTGGCTAATGGATAACCCTATTAGGCGTTTTCAGCCCCTAAGGGGAAGTAACATTTTCCTGGTCTAGCCTTCAATCGATAGGTGTTAGTGAATAATAATGATGGAATAGAGGGGAGAAGACTTCATGGTTAATTGCTATGGTCATGTGTTAGTGAATAATAATGATGGAACAGAGGGGAGAAGACTTCAAGGTTAAGTGCCATGGTCAAAGGGACTAGCATGATGGGGATCCTCATCCTCGGTGTATAGGTGTGAGGAGGGAGCAATCATGGGTGCATGAGTTAACCCCTCTTATGCGCCTTTTACTATTTCTTGATTTTTCTTTGTATTATTGCTTGTGTCTCAAAGGGTTAGAGCTTCCTGTGTATGATGTATAATAGTTATTACCTCCTTAATGATGAGGCATCTCGTTGCCCATCAAGGGTTGGGACATGCAAGGGCAAACCCTAACCGGCAGGGTGCGTAAGCACACTCGACTGTCAAGGCCGCCATCGGCTCGACTTGATAAGGAGAGGTACGTTAGTGGACTCGACCAATGCCTTTAGTTTTACTTATGGAAGGTGCACCCATAAGTAAAATGAACCCGCTTGTAGAGGGTCTGCTGAGGCTACCTATTCTCTTAGCCCCAAGAATATATATATCTATATATATAATATATATATATATATATCAGTCAGCCTGAGTGAAAATGCCAGCCTAATTCGGGTTTCTTATCTATAAGGCCCCGCAACCAGCTCTCCATGAACATAAATAGAATGCTAGCTCCCCCATGCTATAGCCGGGAAGGAGGGTCCTTCAGTACTACTACTACCACGCTGTAGGGGCTGGAACTGGGGCTGTCAGGGCTACACAGAGGGGTGGGCAAGAGCTTATTCATTGGACATATGGATTGCTGGAAAGGACGCTTGGCTGGCTTTATTAGCGACTTTTGAGGGGCCATTTGCGGACCGTGTCTATAGCCACTTCAGCCCCCTGGATGAGAGGCCTTCTTTACGGCGTGAAGGAGCAACATGCACTTAGGAATTAGGTGATGGCCATAATGAGTAAGGTAGAGCTCATGCTAGGCTTTTTCCCATGTGCTAATGTGTATGTCCCAACCATATTTTTGCATTTTAATATTCTTTTGTTTTACATTGTGGCCATTATTTGCTCTTTCCTTTTCTTTTAGATGCATCAACCTCTTAGGGCAATGTTTTGGGCCCTGCCTAGGTATGAGGATGTATGGGTGCCAATCCTAGAGAACCAATGGTTAGTTGTGTTGTCGCTCAGATTGTACAAGCACTATGACAATGACTCAGGTCAGGGGCTGTCACTTTGATCCCCGACCTCTCCGTTCTAGCTGTCTCCCAACAACAGGCTAAGGGGGGTAGTCCTTATGGAAATGTGAAGATGGAGGACAAGTTGGCAACCAACAAGTCCGCGAGACATAAATGAATGGCCTAACTACTTGGTTAATTTTAGCAAGACTTAATTGAATTAGATTAGATTTGAATGTGAGACCAATGCCTTATCAAGTCAACTTCTTGCTTTATATTAATTAGAGGCCAAGTAATATATTAATTAGAGGCCAAGTAATCGGATGAACGACCGATGCTTAAATGCTCAACTAACCTGAATGAAGTGCAAATCTTATCAACTAGGTGAAATGCAAAATCTTGGTTAATTTTAAGTTAGATGCTTATTCTAGGTGTAACTTTCCTCTTGACTGTTTTAGAACTAGTCTCTAGAGTAGGTTGTGATACAAAGGCCAATAGGAAGCAAACAAAAGCTTGATTAACGATACCTTCTGTTAGGCTCTATTCACTCGATGCCTCCGGCACTGCAGAGATTGTGGCTCTAACGACTGCAAGGTCTCTGTGTTAACCACTAAAGAGGTGCTGAGTCCCTCAAGTTAAATTGAGAAAGGGTTGTCCTATTATCTCTATCAACCAAGCTTATGCTTGGAGGTAAATAATTAATGCAACTAGACTCAGGATGCAATGCAAGATGGATTGAGTGATTCTTGAGTTTAAGATTGTTTAAGTTTAAGTACTTAGTTATGAGTCAATCTTTAAATTATGACAATAAGTACTTATTAATGAAAATTAAGAGATGATTTTTAACCACAGGAGAATGAATAAACAAGATATGCCAATGATATAATTTGATCAAGATACCACCACAAATATTCACCCAAATAAATTATAATTAACCAACTATGACATTTAGCCAACACAAGGTGCCAATACTTAAGATGATCAATGAGATTAGAAACCTTTCAAGATATTTAGACAAGGTAAATGCCAATATACCAAGGATTTAAAATGACCACAAACCAATGATGGCAAAAGAGAAAAAGAGCTATTATCCAATGATTCCTTTTGATATTAGCAATGTTCTTTAGATGATTAGATGCTCAATACAACTTGAGAGAGAGTTATTTCAATGATGCACCAAAGGAACTTGAACCATTCAACACAATGTGATCTAAGATTAGAGTGAAACTATTAGATGTGATCTTATGAGGAATTTATCAGTCTCACGACCACAAATGTGTTAGTGCACTTAAAACAACTAGAAGCCAACTTGCTATAAAACCATGAAACAAGAACAATTATGATATATAGAGCATGAGCAAGGAATTTTCTTATGTTACTTATGTCCCAATCACATTCAAATGAGCAATTATTAAACCCTTTAGGACATTAGTATACTTAGCCAGATATGAGAAATAAGGACCCAAATGAAATTATGATATGAAACAAGAACAATTATGATATATAGTATACTTAGCCAGATATGAGAAATAAGGACCCAAATGAAATTATGATATGAAACAAGAACAATTATGATATATAGAGCATGAGCAAGGAATTTTCTTATGTTACTTATGTCCCAATCACATTCAAATGAGCAATTATTAAACCCTTTAGGACAATAGTATACTTAGCCAGATATGAGAAATAAGGACCCAAATGAAATTATGATATCTTAGCCCTCTTAAGATGCACTTTTCAATTATGATATGAAACAAGAACAATTAAGATATATAGTATACTTAGCCAGATATGAGAAATAAGGACCCAAATGAAATTATGATATGAAACAAGAACAATTATGACATATAGAGCATGAGCAAGGAATTTTCTTATGTTACTTATGTCCCAATCACATTCAAATGAGCAATTATTAAACCCTTTAGGACAATAGTATACTTAGCCAGATATGAGAAATAAGGACCCAAATGAAATTATGATATCTTAGCCCTCTTAAGATGCACTTTTCATTGTTATATCAGACTATCTGATTGCACTTTTTATGTAGAGATAATAGTCATTAAACAACTAGATCTATGCCAAGAGATTAATGCCCAAATTGCTTAAATGACTCAACAATGTGCTAGAGATCTTAGATATGAATTTTATGCTACTTAAATGTGTTTTTTACCACTGTTATGAGTTATTTAAATTGCCGAGGTAAAACAATGAAATGAGCAAGGGTTTAGAGGTCAAATCAAAAGCCTCACGCCTTGAACATCACTTGCCCAACTTGCCAAATTTTTCCAACACTTGAAAACACAAATTTTCAACTTCTCTGCAATATCACCGATGATTAGCTTCAAAAAATAAAAATTTACCCACAGAGGTAAGGGGAGGGAAATGAGACAAAGGGACGAGGGCAAATGAGGGGGCAACAAGCCTCCTAGAGGCTGCGGCTAAGGTCAAAGGCCTACTACACAAGGGAAGGAGCCCAAAGGGGCTCACGACTTGCCCAAGAGGGCCGCCGCTTGGTTTGAAAAGGGGGTTGAGAGGCCCTAAGGGTGTGTGGCCTAGGGTTGGGGCTTCAAAGAGGCCCGTGAAAAAAGGTTTAGGGGAGGCCTAAAACCCACGACAAGAGGAGACAAAGGGATAAGGAGGAGGAAGTAGGGAAGAGAAGGGCTAGACAAAAGCAGGGTAGGCCAAGAAGAGGGGAGACAAAGGGTTGGAAGGAAGGCCGAGTGGACTAGAGGCCACGGCTAGGCCTACCAAGGCCTAAAAACACCATGACAAGGGATCAAAAGGCAGGCCGAGGCCTTTAGATCCCTGCGGCTAACCCTAGGAGGCTAGAAAAGGCTGATGCAGAGCGAAGGGTGGACGACTAGGGAAAAGGAGGACACTGGGCCTAGGAGCCCTGAAAAAAATTAAAACCCTCGCCAAAATTTGAATCTTGCTTTAGATTTTCAATTTCACTGCAAAATTTTCAATGGCTGGCCCTGCAAAAATTCTAGAGACGATCTTACCCCTCAAGGGCCTAGATCTAGCTCTAATCCAACAAATTTCCTTGGATCTCACTTGCATAAATAAATTTACAAGTGCCTAAAACCCCAATATATACAAAAATTCAAAAAATCCCAAAACCCCAAACCCCAACTGCAAACAAGGGTTAGAAAAATGAAATTTATTTACAAAAAAATTACTATACAAAATATAGTTACAAAATATACAAGTGTAAAATGTTTTAAGAGACCTTGGTAATGGCTAGATCTATTTCGAAATATAAATGTTAAACCATAACCTCAGCGAAGTTAGAAAATCACATAAAATATTCAGAATTCAAACATGGTTAGCTTGTGCCCACAACTTGTGAACTTGGAGCCCAAGGGCCGGGGAACCTGCAAACTCTATATATTTTCTCAAGAAGAAACCATTAGAACATACAATGAATTAGATACCTAAAATAAGCCCAAAACTTACCAATAGAATGTTCCTATCATCTATAATGAAATAATGATTTAATTATTATTTAAAGCGCAATATATGAATGCAAATACCCAACACATACCACAAATCAGCGAGACAAAGACACCATGAACTGCACCCCAAAGTCTTTTATTATGATGATCAAAACGTTCCCAGCAAGACAATGGCTTTACACTAGCATTTACATAGTTACATCAGACCAGAGCTCAAGATCCAGATGAAAAATAAAAGCAAAATGTCTTATATTTATAGAGAAATTCTTCCTAAGTGGAAAATAACGGTTAATTGGTTTGATCCCTGTCAAAATAATCTCAACTCTTGATAGAACTTTGATGATCTTTTAATCTCCATTGTCGAAAATATTTATTCTTGAGGAGTTTTCGAATTTCTCATTAAAACCAGTTTTTATTAGCTCAAAAATAATTATTTTGAGCTAATTTCCTAAAAAATTGACTTTGACTTAACCACCAAGGTCCAAGAGTCCAATTTTTCTTGAAATTTCCAATATTCCCTTGATAAGGGACCTCCAAAAATTAATTTCTTTTAGTCTTACAAATCTTTCCACTTGGAGAATTTTATATCTCTAACATTTTAATTTTTGACTCTAATTAATTAATTTTATGGCTTAGGATTTTATTATATTTTTTCCACAAAAATTAATTAATTGACTCATTAAGGGATTAATTATTTTTCCACCCTCTAATTGACTAATTAAGGGATATATGGGACTGCACTATCTCAATCAAGGTTTCCCAAGTAGTGCCCCTCCTATACCTATTACGCCATTAGAGGAGGTTCCATTGGACTAGGATTGAATAATAACACCCCATTTAAGGTGAGGGAACGAGGTCATGGTCAAAACCATTCTTCCTTCTAAGTCATCCCATAATCCATCTTAAAAGTCCAAATACAAACAAGCATAAGCACTCGATTGCAAAATGAATAAAGTACCTTTTGATTGGAGGCTCACGTTCCTTCATGTGCTCTTACCAGATGGGTAACTTATGATTGATGCATGTGGTGTAGGTACAAATGGCACATCATCATCGACTAGTGGTGGTGTCAGGGGTTGTTGGTTGGTCGACTGGAAGAGATGATGGGAGCAAATTTTTCTTCTAAAGGGTTACCCATTTCGATGGGTAACATTTGGCTCCAATTGGGACATGAGCTCACTGTAGAGCGCATGATCCATGTACTTGAACGGGGAGTTCATGAGAACTCCAACAATCCCTGGAATTGCAGACTTGTAACTTGTTCATTGCAATCAAACTTGTTTGGGAGCATGTGCTCTTGGTGTAGGGTATCGCCCATCTTTTATATGAGAGTATAAATCCTTACATAAAATAAAATCCAATCTAAATGCAAGCTAAGCTATATGATACATGATATGAATGATATTTAGCATGCTCACACAATATGCAATGCACCTACACTACCATGCTTAGTATGTGAAAGTCAATCTCCAATAAATAAGGTGAGGTGGCTCCCTTTCACCAGTGAAGAAAAAAGTTCACCATCAAGTTTGGCAATGTAAAAGTGTCCTACACCTACTTTCCCATGGATCTTGACAAGAATAAGGTCCTTATTGATCAAAACAAGATCCCCAACTTGGAAATCTCTCTTTGGTTTTTGAACTCGTTGCTTCTTAAGAATGGTTGGCCTTGGATTTTTTTGATATGGAAAAATTCTTGAGAAGTGGGAGGCTTAATAGGTTTTGAAGGGCTACTTAAAGGGTTTTCACTAATAGTTCCATGGCTACGATGGGTGGGAAATGGAAAGGGGTCCACATCTTATATATGACTTGAGAGTTGGGGCTCCCTATAGAGGACAAATGGGGTACCATCAGGCTTAAGAATGGTGGCATGCGATAGATCCATTTGCAATTGTCCACCAATCGAGGCCCTTCGCTTCGTTGATAGTATCATCCCCCAAGCATCAGGTAAATCAACGACAACAATATCCATTAGTACCAACATATCTTTGTTAGCTGCTAGTGAGACCTTTAAACCTTTGATAAGACAATCGATGGCAATTGATCTAGAATCAAAACCACACACATTCTCATATGGCCTAGTGATGCCCAACTCTAGTTGGTGCATGACATTGGCGGATGCCCTTGAATCAAGCATGCAATTGTGAAGTATGAGCTTATCAATCACTATGGACAATAAAAATGGGTAATGACCCTCATTCCTCTTGTTAAGGTATAATTTTTTAATATAACGGGTGGGCCATTAGGCTCATCATCAAGACCTAAAGCCTTTTTGATTTGGTTCCTATGGGGAGGAAGCTTAACCATCTCTTTAATGGAAACCTGCACATTAAACTTAGCCAAAACACTACCCATGTCAACATCTAATACAATTTCATCATTTTTGGGTTTCCACTTGGGTTTGCTTTGAGGCTGCACTTGGGGATTATCTTTGCCTTAGATGGATTAGAGCTTGCTTGGGCTTGGTCATTATTCTTTCTAGAGTATTGCAGACCCCTAAATCTCCCACTATTCTCCACAACTAGGACATGATCCATTTAGTTGGCATTGATTTGGGCTTGGCTAGGCTCTGAGTGAAAGTAAGAATCCCCAAGAAAGATGTTGAAAGGATGAGTTTCACCTACTATATTCATATGCTCAGGATTTTCCTCCTCTTCATGTTGCTCATAAGGAATATCCTCTTGAGGCTCCTCAGAAGATTGATCCCAAGGTGACCCTCCTTGCCCTACCAGGTTGGTTTGAGCAAGAGTTTTTGGAACATTTTGTTGCACGTTACGATCTCCTTTGATGGTCTTCCTAGGGAAGGATTTGTTCTTAGGTGGAAAATTAGACCTATACCCTCACTTTCTTTCTAATGTGGTCATTCTATTCATAAGAGTCTTTTGACCTTGTGTGATTTCAGTGGTAAAATTCTCTATCTTTTGGGCAAAAGCTTGAATGATAGGGTCAATTTGAGAGCTTGGCTTTGCCTTAGGTTCAATTCTAACTGTGTGGTAATTGAACATGTTAATTGGTGCAACATTCACATTTTGTTCAACTTTGACCATTATCTTCTTACCATTGGCTAGGGTATTGGGGTTTTTGTCCTTGAGGACATAAGTTAAATGTCCTCGACAAGCCTTGATATACCTATCAAGGATGATAGTTTCAGAGGGTTTAAACCTATTATGAATTTCCCTAAGAAGGCTATCAAACCTTTGAGCGAACTCTTTGACATTCTCTTTGTTAGTTTTTGCTATAGATAGGAATCTATCAAGGGCCATGCTTCCAACTACCTCTGTTGCCAATCTTTTTTTGAATGTATCGTGGATTGTATCCCAATCAGTGATGCTTCCTTGGGGTAGGCTAAAATTTGAGTCCCTAGCATCACTATCAAGTGAGAGGGTAAAGAGCATCATGATAATATCCTCATGCTCAATATGCCTAGAACCCACTGTGCAATAGAAATTGTGAACATGTCTCTCTAAATTGTGAACATGTCTCTCAGCGGTGGTGACATTGGTGCCATTGAACATGGGTATCCACTCATGATATTTATCAGACAAAGGATGAGGGGCATCAGGGTGGTTACTGAAGTCTAAAGGCCTAAAGGCAATGAAATTCCAAGGTCTATCCATGGATATAGTAGGATTGGGATTAGTGCCAAAGAGTTGTCTAGCTATAGGGGTAGTTGGTTTGACAAGGGAATTGCCAATGTTAATGACTCTTTTAGTAGTGTTCCTTGTCCCTAGAGCTATGATTCTTTGAGGAGGACCTTTCGGGGATTTAGAATGGGTTGGTTTAGGAGCCACTAGAAGAGGATCTATCTTCTCGTTAGATATTTTCCCTCTTCGAATGAAAGAAGCTAAATGCTTCAAGCTATGGGAATGTAGACTTGCTTCCTCCTTGGCAACGATGCCAAAAATGTTGCCGCAAAATCTAGCAGGCCTTGTAGAGGGGTATTGTGCAAGGCAAACTGTAATAACCCCAGTCATCTTGCAAGTAGGTAGAAGTTGTGTTGATGGTCTCAGTCATGGTACATTCAGTCGATCACCTTACATTTGGTAGAATCATTGTAATTATTTGGTTGTCAGTGTATACATATGGAAGAGTTAATATACATGCCTATTTATATATGTATGTATGAACATGCTTAAATGGTTAGTTATTAATTGGAAACAAGGTAAATACATATAAGTCATGTACATGGTTTTTGTAAACCCTATATGGCTATATCAAGAAAACGTATATATTTGGTTACTTTATACTTCACAAATGACTAATGTGAATGTAGTTGGTTATTTTAGATTATATATAGCTAAGGTAAACTTCAAGAAAATAACTACACTTCGCCTTTGAAGACTCCATTTGAAGTTTTTTTTTGGTGGTTTTTGTTTTTGATGCGGGACAGTTGGGGCTAACTAGGGAGGGAACCCTAACTAATAAAAAAAGGGGATTCAAATGTAGAAAAAAAGGAGAGAGGGGAGTGAGGAGAGGAGTAGAAAAAAAACGGTGGAAGAAGAGAAGGTATAGGAGGAGAACTGGCACCAGGAGCGCAGGAGGAAAAAGATGCATTAGTGGAGTTAGGCATATTGTGACACCAAGCAAAAAAGGGTGAGCCAACTTCTCTGTGAGGGCCTAGTGACGAGTTCAAGGAGTTTAGTAGCACAAGTTTATTGATTCCAAGATTAAGGTTATTTTTGGTGGTGGGTCGATCTATACAGCCAAAATAAGGGCCAAAATTTTGTGTTAAAGTGTCTGCTTACATTTGGTGTTTAGCCGTGTATGCTAGTGGCCCGATCTGCTTGTAGAAAGGCAATTTGAATCTCCAGTCAAGGCTAATCTTCATATTCCATTGTCGATGGAAGTATTTTCACCTCCCTGGTTGCATAATGGTTGATCGACATGATATACACTTTGCTAGAACCTCACCTCTCTCAATTTAGAGTTGCGTTTTTGCTGCTGGACATTACAGAGGCTTGTAACAAGGCATTTCTCTTATGAGTCTCTGGGAATACAGTGGAGCTACTATCTAATACCAGGTGCCATCTTTTCTCTCTGTTCTTTTATATTCAAGTTTTATATGAGTAGGAACTATAATATGGGTGACATCTCCAAATACCAATATGTATGGTTTTTCTAGGTCTAAAATATAATGCATTTATATTTCACATGAATATATGGAAGAAACATTGAGCATAAAATTTGGAACCCTGAGAGCTTAGTTCGATGGTTAGAGTTTACAGTATTCTTTATGAAGTCAAACTTGTGAAAAAAAGGGGGGTACCTACAACATTCTACAGTCAAACTGTTCGACATAACCTGCCACTGAGAAAATTAACAATAAAACTCAGGAAAATTCCCAAGATCGTGGAATCTCTAGGGAGGGATTTTATAGTTAGGACAACAAGCTTTGCAATGCCTGCTTGCAATGGTGTAGGTGGCTTGGTTGGGCAAACCACGCATTTTCTTAACTTAAGAAACCAACTGTTGCGATTCTAAACCGATTGTGTGTGCATCTAAATCAATTGTCATTGCATTGTGTTGTTCCCTGTTGGAACTATCATTGAGACACAATATTGTAGGGACAGACAACTGTATAGCCTTTTCATTGTAGTAGCCAGGATATCGGGCTTTGATTTCAACGAGACAACTTGCTTTGATTTCAACAAGACAACTTGACTGACTTTTGTGATTACGTCTATGGAAGTGAATGCCTAGGTACTGCTTCCTGAACTAGGGTTGGTTAATTTACAATCAATGGATAAGTAGATCTAGAATTGATTGAGGGTGGAGGCCTTATCTCTGGACTCCCTGTGTCAGAACACTGTTATGCCTGAAGGGTGGATGTCAAGTTGGATCTCTAGACTCCCTATACTTGAACACTCTTATGCGAGAAGGGTGGAGATTGGGTTAGATCTCTGGACTCCCTGTACCTGAACACTGTTATGTCAGAATGGTGGAGATCATGTTGGATCTCTGGACTCTTTGTACCTGAAGTTCTGAACACTGTTATGCTAGAAGGGTGGAGATCGGGTTCGATCTCTGGACTCCTTGTACCTGAACACTGTTATGCCAGAAGGGTGGAGGTCAAATTAGACCTTTGGACTCCCTGTACCTGAACACGACTACATGGACATCAGTGGTGGAAGATATTCATAGCTCTTCCCTTGGCAGCCCTGCATAAGCCCATCCAGATATCATTCAAAAATAAGGAATGGACATTAAATCAAAATTACCTTTGTGATGGTCTTTCATCATGACATCTTCTAGTTCGCATCAGCGTCCTACATACACATTGACACATCTCCAAAAGATATATACTGTCAAGGGTCTCTTTCTTTTTCAGACTTCATCAGAGTCATCATATCTTTCATGGAGATATCCTAGTCAAATCTTCCAGTTCTCGGATGTTGATTTCCTTCGTCATGGTTGCATATTCCACGATCTCTTTCCTTGTTTCTTCACACATTTCTCTTCCTAGGAACTTTTAATCAGAGTTCCTCCAATCACTGTCAACCACCTCATATTTAATATGAGGACATATTATGTTGATTTCATCTAGACAATGTGTGACCCATGCTTTCCTCATCCTTTCAAAGGAGGAGATCCTTTCTTTTGATCATGCTCTTGAGATAGAGCATTTATCGATGTTACCAGCAACCATATGACATGACTCTACAATATCGAATACAAGCATACGTACCTCATTTTCCTTTAGGTCATCTAGACTTCTTTCAGCAACTTCCTTGATTGAAAAAACTTCAATCCCTTGATTTGCTTCACCTTTTTTTTTGTCATCATACCATCATCTCATGAATTCCCACAAGATGGAATTCTCGATGAAACACTTGCTTCCTTTTGATTGGTGAACCTTCCGATGAAGATTCCAATAGAGGATCTTGAGTATCCTCATCCAGCAAATGTTTCCTATTGACTGCTGTATGATGAGCTTTTGTACTAGATGACTTTTTCTTTTCCCATAAGTACCACTTATGCTTCTAATGAGGTTACCAAGAGCTATATCCTTCCAAGGGTGACTGTCATAGACTTCTATTTCAACTATTTTTCTTTATGATGACGAGCTCTTGATTTTAATGCTTCTATGATGCCACGATGAATCCTATCCTTAGTGAATCATGATAGCCATATCTTACAACAGAAAAAATTAAAAACATTAAAGCAAATACTCAGAAAATATTAAAGCAAATACCCTGCAACCTACACCAATATATAGATCAAGTACTGAAAAATAAATGAGACAATCACACAAAGGACACTTATTTTTGGATTAAACGTCCCCGGGAAAACCTAATGTGGGAAAATCGATGCAATAGATATGAGGGTTTTATTATAAAGCAACTTTCTGAATACAACTAGGGTGCCAAATTTGGCTCACCCAACAGAGAATAAATCCATCAGAAGTACCTCTATCTGGAGACATATATTTTGGTGAATCTAGCAACTGGATGAACAAACCCCACAGGTGACTGCGTTGTCCCCAGCGTTGTGCAGCGACAGCTGCTCCCAGCTCTGTGTTGGAATTGTGTCACCTCCTCTAGGAGTTGCGTCACCCTCCCAGTGAGCCGTCTCGGTTCAGAAATCGATTTGCTGAACTGATGCCCGATTTGCCTCATAGAAACCCTAGCGTTGCCTCTGCGTGATTGTGTTAGCCCCTCTAGCTTCTGTGTCACCCTCCTAGAGCTGCGCTGTCTCTCCTTGGTGCTGCACTGCTTCTCTGTTATGTATTCTCAGTCTTAGACGAAAGTCCTACTGCTGAACTGCCCCTCTTCGCACTAGAAGCTTACTCCTAAATTCTCAGCAAACCACGCCCCAAAATTTCGATCTAGCTCAAGTGCTGCTTTCAATGTGTGTGTTCTTTAACTGACCCCAAGCCTTCCTTTATACTTTTCCCTTTGAGAAATCAACGACTGTGATCTAATCTCCAATGAATGGCTAAGATTAAATTAGACTTGATCCTTGTCACTTAGAACCCTCTCACCCATATGTACATTAATTCACTTTAATTATTTTAATTTCCTAAGTTTTAACTTAGGCACCATTCAAAATAATTAATTATTTGAATATCATGCACTTCGGGTGGAATTTCTCCAAACGATTTCTAGGTCTTGGAGATCTCATGTGTTCTAGCCCCTCCACAAAATTTTGGATCTAGAGCACATCTGGTGTTACCCAAAATTCAACACTCCCTCTTAGCGAGGAATGTGCTCTAGCAATACTTCCCAACAGAAGTATCACAGTGATCCATGACATTGTTCCTCTGCGTTGCTGATGCTCGGCCTGCTGCCCTTCATCCATTGCGCTACTGCAATCTGTACTGCTACCCATGACATTACCACTGTCGCTGCTGCATCTGTACTGTAACTCCCTCTCAATATGCTTCATCATGCTGCCCATAGCAATGACACTGCTAGTTGCTCCACTGCAACTCAGTTGCTCAGAAGCAAGCAACTGAAAAGCCACCCCAAAAGCTGACATGCTGGTCAGTTTGGATGCCCCTCGACACTGAAGCTACCTTTGCTGCTAATCTGTGCTGACCCTCTGATGCTACTCCGCTGCTGTTGTATCTGCTTTGTGCCTTCCACATTGCTGCAACACTCCACTACGCTGCTTTAGACTCTGGCATTCTAACTCTGCCATTGTTGCTCCATCATCCTTCACACCAATTGACTCCTGTCATTTTGCTACTGTCGTTAAGGGTTCCCGTAGCTGTATGTGATCCAAGAGTTTGGGCACCTCAAGGATCTTGCCCGTCATGTAGTCCTCTCGACTACAGCTCAATATCGCCCCACCTCTTCTCTAGAGGTGCATGAGCATTCATGGCGCAATCATCATCGTCCTCTTTGTCAGCTTGTGCCCTTCTCTTCTTTTCCCTTCTTCCGAGGGCACTGCGTGGTGAAATGACCCATTTCTCCACATTTGAAGCATCTGACTTTGGATATGTCCTTTCGTTTCTGCTGCCCTTGCTGTCCCGCTGATGCGAGATCTGCATCCTCCTCTCCCTCCTTATTGATTTTGACCACTTTTTTGTTTCTTCCCGCCTTGGTCCATCATTTGATCTCTTCCTGTCGAAGAGCTGCCTACATCTCCTCCCAACTCGGAAGATAAGCCTTGCCCAAGATGCTTTGGACAAAGGTTTCCCAGTCTTCTGTGACTACATTCAGGGTTGTCCTAACCATAAATTTAGCATTTGGTGTAGCCCCTGCGGAAGTTAGCTGTCCAGGGATCCTTTGCAACCTGAGAAGGAAGGGATCAAATTCTTCTCCCTTCTGCATCTGAAACTGTCTCAGCTGATTCTCAAGCAACATCTTTCGCTGAACGAAAGTTCCCTTGTACAATGTGGTCAAGGCCTCCCACATTTCCCTTGCTGTGTCTTTCTCAGCAATATGTGGGATCACATGATCCTTGACCTCGTCCAAGAGCATGCACTTTGCTTTTGCCTGAGCCTCCTCGTACTTCTTGAGATGATCAACATCAACTGGAACAACAACCATCCTCAAGGCATAATCCTTGATGCGATTTTAATCCAAAATTCTCAGGAACCTGGCCTTCCAGATGACGAAGTTGGATGCTCCATCTAACCTGTCCCGATCCCTCGGTCCATTAACAACCATCTCTTCTCCCTCTTTCACTGCTACCCCAGCAAAACTCGGATCTGGATTTCTTTGGTGCTAGAAATCCTCTAAGGAACAAGCTTCCTCTGAATTTCAATTTCCTTCCAGAAATCCTTCTGCCAACCACTATCGAACCACCCCTCTAATCTCTCTTTGTTGTTGCTCAGCACTAGATCTAGATTTCTTGGCAAGAAATCTTTTGAGGAATTGATTCCCTCTACTTTGCTTCTGCCCCACCAGGCACTGTTCTACACCAACAGAATCAGCGCCTCTAGATGAAATCTGTGCTGCACCTCTAGCCATGATAACTGGAAAAGCGAGACTCAACAGTCTTCACCCTGGCCCAGTAACCACTGTGTTGTCTGTGCTGCACCTCTAGCCACGATTACCGGAAAAGCGAGACTCAACAGTGTTCGCCCTGGCCCAGTAACCACTGTGCTGCCCTCTGCATCAACAACGTCACCCAATCAGGCTGACGCAGGCTCTGCGTGAGCCTCCCCTGGTGATTGCATCACCCCTCCTCTACTCTCTTGGCTTGAAACTGTGCTGTCTCTCGGGACAACTGTCTTCACACATAGATTTTCCTTTGTCCTTTCGCTGATGGCTTCAGTCCTCCTTGATCTGCAATTGCTCTGATACCATGTGAAAATTTCTGAATCTAACAAACCAGAAATCCTATTGCATTAAATTGATTTGCATTACCTACTTGTGTTCTTCATTTTAACAAGTTATTTTCAGAAATATTAAGAAAATATTAATGCAAATACACTGCAACCTACACCAATATTCAGATCAAGTACTGAATGTTGAACTGGTTAACAACCATCTCTGCTCAAATGAATGTCGAACTAGTTCTCTTCTCCCTCTTTCTCTGCTGCTCCAGCAAAACTCGGATCTGGATCTCTGCTCAAATGAATGTCGAACTAGTTCTCTTCTCCCTCTTTCTCTGCTGCTCCAGCAAAACTCGGATCTGGATTTCTTTGGCGCTAGAAATCCTCTAAGGAACAAGCTTCCTCTGAATTTCGATTTCCTTCATAGAAATCCTTTTGCCAACCACTGTCGAACCACCCCTCTAATCTGTCTTTGCTGTTGCTCAGCATTGGATCTAGATTTCTTGGCAATAAATCTTTTGAGGAACTGATTCCCTCTACTTTGCTTCTGCCCCACTAGGTACTGTTCTGCACCAACAGAATCAGCACCCCACCAGCAACTCCAGATGAAATCTGCGCTGCACCTCTAGCCACGATAACCGGAAAAGCGAGACTCAACAGTCTTCGCCCTGGCCTAGTGAGCACTGTGCTGCCCTTTACAACAACAACGTCACCCAATCAGGCTGACGCAGGCTCTGCATGAGCCTCCCCTAGCGACTGCGTCACCCCTCCTTCGCTCTCTTAGCTTGAAACTGCGCTGTCTCTCGGGACAACTGCCTTCACGCACATATTTTCCTCTGTCCTTTCGCTGATGGCTTCAGTCCTCCTTGATCTACAATTGCTCTGATACCATGTGAAAATGTCTGAATCTAACAAACCAGAAATCCTACTGTAGTAAACTGATTTGCATTACCTACTTGTGTTCTTCATTTTAACATGTTATTTTAAGAAATATTAAGAAAATATTAATGCAAATACACTGTAGCCTACACCAATATACAGATCAAGTACTGAAAAATAAATGAGACAATCACACAAAGGACACACCTATTTTGGGTCTAAACGTCCTTTGAAAAACTCAATGTAGGAAAACCAGTGCAATAGATATGAGGGTTTTATTATTAAACAGATTTCTGAATACAACTAGGGTGCCAAATCTAGCTCACCCAACAGAGAATAAACTCGGCAGAAGTACCTCTATCCCGAGACAAATATTTTGGCGAATCCAGCAACTGGATGAACAAACCCCACAGGTGACTGCACTATCCCTAGTGCTGTGCAGCGATGGTTGCTCCCAGCGCTGTGCTGGAACTGCGTCACCTCCTCTAGGAGCTGTGTCACCCTCCCAGTGAGCCTTCTCGGCTCAAAAATCGATCTGTTGAACTGATGCCCGATCTGCCTCACAAAAACCCCATCGTTGCCTTTGCGTGACTGCGTCAACCCCTCTAGCTTTTGCGTCACTCTCTTGGAGCTGCACTGTCTCTCCTTGGTGCTGCACTGCCTATCTGTTATGTATTCTCGGCCTTGGACGAAAGTCTCGTTGCCGAACTACCCGTCTCTGCACTAGAAGCTTACTCTGAAATTCTCAGCGAACCATGCCCCATAATTTCGATCTAGCTCAAGTGCTGCTCTAACTGTGTGTGTTCTCTAACTGGCCCCAAGCTTTCCTTTATACTTTTCCTGTTGAGTTTTCTGAACACCCGCGATCTAATCTCTAAGCTTCTCACCAATATTTACATTAATTCACTTTAATTATTTTAATTTCCTAAGTTTTAACTTAGGCACCATTACTATTTGAATAATATGCGCTCTG
>APFE031753191.1:22901-78329 GCA_000404065.3 Pinus taeda
TTCATCAATTTTCAGACTGGATCCATGAACATCAAACAATCATCAAGAAATTCTTCATCAACCAAACTCCTTTTCACCAACTAGATCTGAAATCAAGTAGATACTTCTCTACCAGCTGTATCCAAAACACAGTACCACAAACCACACAATAGAACCCAGAACATAGCAGCAATAAGCAGAAACAGCTAGATCACAACATAAAGCATATACACAATTTCAACAGTCTGCAACTTGCGTGCATACGCATCTGCGTATGGAACAACCTGCGTATACGCGCCTTTACTTCACCTAAACTGCGTGTATACACTCTTCCAGATATTCAATCACTAATTAACCCAAATTATCAGACTTATAGATAAGACAAGCGCCACATCTGGTAGATCAAAATCATACAAAGATACTATCATCCAAGCTTAAAGATTATGACCCATGAATAGAACTTATCCTTCCTTTGGCGCTAAGGTTCCTCCTTCCTTCAGATCCAGATCTACATCACCATCCAATATACCAGCTCTAGCACTTTATCAGATCTTCAATAATAATTCAGATGGTTATTTGTCACAAGATCTCCTTCCTCTTTTATAGCCTTAGGCCATCCCCAATACCATGGTCCAAAACCATAATATTTCAATACCATGAATCCAAAACTAGGGATCAACACATCTGACGAGACGCCATGGTCCAAAGCATAGGCTCAAGTTCCAAGATCTAATTGTCATGGACCAAAAGAATGATCCCCAACATATACGCACTTTTGTAAAGTATAACCCGCGTGTATACGCTCCTTCGTCTAGATGAACCTGCGTATATGTCTTTTTCTATTTTCTGAGTGCCTGAGCTGAGATCCTGATACCAAAGAAGGTTGCCATCAAGGACAACACCTGTGCCATAATGCCAACAATCTCCCCCTTTGGACTTGATGGCAACACTTGGGCACATTTTGGACTCTTGCAGGTACCTCAAAACAGGCTCCAAAGTAAAGCGGCGCATATAAAATTTGATGCGGCGCATATAGAGAAAAAGGCCAAATTCACCTCCGTTTCGCGAAATTTCGATTCACAACTTTCTCCAAGTGGGCCCACTCATCTTCACTTCACTTTTTTCGGCAACTAAAGAAAAGTTTAAAGAGTTTGGCTTCTATCCAAGTGGCAAAAGAAAGCAAATGGTCACGCAAGCCATTTGTCATTTTTGTAACGCTGCACCTGTAGCTAATGGTTGGCTTTCCATCTCCATTTCATAATGATTTGAGAAACTCCCAACTCTTTCTTTAATAAATCTTAAATTCTGTTATTAATTATTTTTTATTAAATTTTTATAATTTATATTGAAGTCATCCAGTTTCCTTTAATCAAAATCTTAATGTTTTTTTATAAAATAAGATATATATATTTAAAATTAAAAATATTTATTATTTTTTTTATATTTATATTGAAATTTTTTCCTAAATTTTTGTATTTTTATAATTCCAAATTCTTTCCTTGCTATCAGTTACCTAACTGGGTCTTCGATTTTTCCCTTTATCAATCTTCTTGTATATTAACCTAACTGGGTATCTCGGATTTTTTTTTTTTATAATCAATCTTCCTTGTCTAACATCAGAGGCAGTTTTGATTAACATAATAATTAATTAACAGATTTAAATAAAACTTTATTATATTTTTATAATTCCAATTCTTCCTTCCGATCAGGATAGCTAACTGGGTCTTTCGGATTTTTTTAATCAATCTTCTGGTCTATACATCTGAGCACTTTGATTACATAATAATTATTATCAAATTTAAATAATTTAAAATCAGAATCTAAAATCTGTCATTCATTTTTCAAAGGATAAAGTCATACATAAAACCACCTTAATAATTATTTTTTTAAGAAATATATTGAAAATCGATAAAAGTAGAAGTATTTGAAAATAGAAATTAGAGGAGACTCAATCATATCATAGACAATTGTTATAGGTAAACAATGTAACAAATGTAACATGATACAATACCATTCACTCTATTTTTTCTGGCCATTTAATGTTTTTCCTTCAAATGCACTCCTCATTGTGTAACTGTAAGTGTTGGAGTTGAACGACTTTCACCTATTAGTTGGATGAATGTATAGGAAATAATGTATAGTTTTATAGAAATTTATTAAAATGTTTTAGTTTTATTAAATTAGGTTTACATTTTTATTTCAATTTAATATGGATAATGATTTGTTGAATTTTTTTTATTTTTTAATTGATAGTTTAGATTGATTCTCAAGAGAATATGTTGAGCATATGTTTTCTCTGCATGCTTATCAACGATTGTAGGTTGCAATGACTTTTAATAAATTTAAAGCTTATAAATGGTTGTAGGTTGCATTGGCTTTTAACAAATTTTAAAAATTTTAAGTCCCAAAGCCTACCAAATTAAAATGTCTCTGTTTTCTTAAATTATGTTTAAATTTTACTTATTAGCCTAAGGTTTCCTATTTCAGCTTAATGTGGACGAGGATCTATTGATTTTTTTTATTGTTTTAATTGATGGCCTATATTGATTCTCAAGGAATATGCTTGGCATATGCTTCCTTATATACGATTGTAGGTTGCATCGAATTTTAATAAATTAAAAAAAAATGATGTACCAATGCCCACCAATGTCCTAGAGATTTTCAAAGCATATCTAGTTTTAGAAAATGTGTCTTATATTTTGGTTGTAATGGATATAAACTCTACCACACTTCTCTTCTTTTATCAATAGGTGAGATTCTTAAGGGTTAAGTAAAATCAAAGTTAATAATAATATTTTTGTTGCAATAGATTTTTTTATTATATATTTATCAATGGTGGATACAAATGAACCCTTCAGCTATATGAACCACCTTAATATTTTTAATGTGGTTGTACTAGTTATGTAATATTAAAATAAAGTTCTTCAGTAATAAAATTTGACCTAATTTTAAGTGCAATTTTCTTAACAAAACTCACTAAAACTAAATGCCTTTCTCATACCCTAATTGTATATCATGAAAAATTGCATATAAAAAATCATAAAATGTTTATATATTAATACTCATAATCAACTTTCATATTTAATTAAATTATTCTATTATCAACTTTCATATTTAATTAAATTATTCTCCTCCTCAGGAATTCTTTTAAGACTTGTACAAAATTATGATTTTCCTCTAATAAAAGTTTGTCTCCTTACAATGTATCACATCTAAGATATATTTTGTTGTGACACGATGCATATCACACTTCAATTTTATTTAGTCATTGACATATCACATCATTCTAGATTTTTCCCTCATCCCATCCCTAAAATTGTATTGCCATGTTTACATGTTTTGTCCAAAAATTATTTTCACATGATATATCATTTGACTTAAAGATTTCTTTTTGCCTCAAATATCGCAAGTGGAAATTTTGCTCATGTGATGTATCATATCTCCCAAATGTTTCTATTCATGTAAGATATTGCATCTTTTCCATATTTTTATCTTTCTAACAACTTTTTATTTATTGAGCTACAAAAATTTTTCTTTTCATGTGATACATCACACTTTCTCAAATTTTCCTTCACCATGATAAATATCTTTATCTTATCATATTGTATCAATTAAATAATTAACTTGTACGTGTGACAAGCTTTTATATTTTTTTGGTTTTACATTTTAATACTATTTTGTTCTCTTCATTAGATGTTGTATGCATGTATACCCAATAATAGGAACTTAATTCTTGACATTCACATTTAAGTGGTAACCATGGTTCATATTTAACATCAAATTTAGTTTATTGTTGCGAAATCTTTTTCCTTTGATGTAGTATGAAGCAAATTTTTCTTGCATATTTTCTTTTGTCTCAAAATATTCTAACTAGCCAACTTCCATTTATAATGTTCTATTGTTGAGAATAGCAAAAAGAAAAGCTAAAACTAGAGGTGCTAAAAATAGCACTACTATAAATAGCATTTCAAGATACATTCCAACTTTAGTTAGTCCCTGAACTAAAATTGAGAATTCAAATTCAAATTTGAACTTAGTAGTTGTTTGTAAAATAGTTAATTAGTTCATCTTGAGTTAATTAGTTGTAGAAAATTGAACATGAAGTCTTCGTGAAGACATGCAATAGTTTCCCCTTTGATTGAGGAAGTTATCCCTTGATTAAGGAGATCAGGATGAGTTGTAATTTGAGTTGTAATTAGTTAGCTCAGTTATCTGAGTTAAGTCCAGTTAGATTAGTTCCAATAGTTTGTGGAACTGATTATGAGTTCAGTTAGTTAATGCATGCATGCATGTAACTGTCGTACTTCAGATAACTGAATATTCTCTCATAAATAACTCATGCATGTCATTTCAGTGAGAGAACCAGTTAAGATCAAATGACGGGACAATGTACTATGAGTTGTAGAAATATTCCATTGACGATATCTCTTTCATGTAGAAGGAATTCATTCCTTGGAGATTGCATAGTTACTTTTGAGTTTGATGAGTTGTGTGAGAGGCCAATTCACACAGGTGGTAGCATTGGACCCCGGGAGAAACTTCGCAAGGAAATAAGAGGCTTGAAGGGCTAAGGGAAGGCATATATTGTGTATATTCAGTCTGTGAGCTGCATTGTAGGATTGTACTGAGAGTTGGATAGCTTGTGAGCTAAAGCTTTGTGTAATCCAGACATATTTCCACTTGTATGATATTACAAAGATCGAGGTTTTTAGTTGAGGCTTTCCCCAGAGTATTATTTTGTGTTCATGTGTGATTGCTTTCTCATTCTCAGTTATATGTGTTCTGTTTGATCTTGCTCAAAATCGATTAAGCTTTCGCAAGTTTTTTGTAGAAGTAGATCTAGTATTTTGCTTTAGTATATTGCATAATTTGTTGATCTACAGTGAGAAATTCTACATGGTATTGGAGCAAAGGTGATCAAAGAGAAGAACAGTATACAAAGAAGGGAGACATTCGAAGTTTGAAGTTCCTGATTATAGGATTTGAATTCTTATCACATCTCAAATTTCACCAATGGCGTTCAAAGGTTTAAGACTCGAGTATGCCCTTGATGGCAGCTCGAATTATATAGCCTGGAAGGATCACATGGAAGAAGTATTAGAGGACAACGATTTGAAGGACTTCATTGATAAAGAAGTCCCCAAGCCATCAGTAGCTAATGCTACAGAATTGGGGGAATGGAAGAAATGTGTGGCTAGAGTGAGGAGAATCCTTCTGGAGGGAGTTCGAGACCACATAGTCTCGAGTCCCCATGGGAAGGAGACACTGTTTTCAATGTGGAAAACATTGAAAGATCTATATCAGACTAGCAACGATCAGAGGAAGTTGGCGCTGAAAGACAAGCTTCAGAAAATCAAGTGTGAAAAGGGCGATATGATCTCTACGTATGTGAACAAGCTCGCCACGTGCAAGGATGAGCTTGGAAGTGTAAGGATCAAGAAATTCGATGATGACATGGTGAGTCTTGTTCTCCTTGGTCTTCCTAAGAGCTGGCATAGCTACCAAGACTTGGTAAATGGAAGAGAGAAACTGCCAGATTGAGAAAGAATTTGGTCAGATTTGATGCAGGAGGAGATAAGAAGAAGCACCAGAGATGGATCTTCATCAAATCAAGATGATGAAGAAAATCTAGCCTTAGCGAGTAAGGCGAGGAAATGGAAAGCGAAGGCATCCCATTCCAAATCCAGTTCTTCCCATGGTGGGAATAAGATTGACAAATCGAAAGTGAGATGCTTTCATTGTCATGAGGTGGGCCATTATGCTACGAATTGTCCACGGAAGAAATCCAAGAAGGGATCCTCAAAGGGATCAGATGGTGAGGCACTGGCCTCACAGTTTAAATTGTATTTCTACCTCACCGCATGCATGGTTTCATCCATGGTGGTATGTGTTTGGTACTTGGACAGTGGAGCTTCATTCCACATGAACGACGACAAGCATCTTTTCAGAACATTGGAGGAGAAGGATCTCCATATGTGAATTGAGATGGGCGATGATGGAAAGTACCGTGTTTCAGGTGAAGGTACAGTTGTGTTTCAGAGGGAGCATGGAGCTCCTCTCACCTTTACTGATGTAAATTATGTACCAGGTTTGAAGAAGAATCTTGTGTCCGTCACTATGCTAGAAGACAAAGGCTATGATGTAGTCTTTAGTAAAGGAAAGGTATTTCTGAGGCATATCGGCAATGGACAGACCAAGAGGATTGGGATTCGAGTTAAGAATCTCTACAAGCTAGAGGTAGACGACTGTGCTTCATTGATTTCCAAAGCTGAGGTGGTGTAGAGCCAAGATGTTGGCGAGCTACGCCATAGAAGATTGGGCCACTTGCACCATGGAGCCTTGAAGATCATGCAGCAAATTTCTACCAGACTTCCCAAGGGAAAACTGGAGCAGATGGATACATGCAAAGGTTGTACCTTGGGTAAGTATGAAAAATATTCCTTTGAGGATCAAGATAGTAGAGATGGAGCAATCCTGGAGTGAGTTCACACAGATGTGTGTGGACCATTCTCTATAGCCTCCAATGCTAAACAAAGGTACTATGTTATTTTTATTGATGATTTTTCTCGTAGATGTTGGATCTACTTTATGCAGAAGAAGGATTAAACCTTCTCATGGTTTTGTGAGTTTAAAGCCTTGGCAGAGAAAGAATCTGGAAAGAAAATAAGGGCCTTACGTAGCAACAATGGTGGAGAGTATGTCTCCCAACAGTTTAAGGACTTCTGCGCAGCAGAAGGAATTAAATGAGAGTTGATGGAACCCCATAACCCACAACAAAATGGGGTGCCTAAATGGAAGAACAGATCAATTATGGGAGAAACTCAAGCGATGTTGCATGAGCAGAGCCTACCACTTCATTTGTGGGCTGAGGCATGCAATACAACAGTATACTTGCAGAACAGAAGCGTGCAATGTATACTGGGAATGGAGACACTAATGGAAGCCTTTCACAGGAAGAGACCATATGTGAGTCACTTCAGGATCTTTAGGTCATCGGTTTATTGCCATGTGACCAAAGATGCCTGGAAAAAGCTAGATCCAATAGCTGAGATGGGGATACTTGTGGGTTACACTGATACACCCCACAACTATCGGATGTTCCTGCCTACTAGTCAGAAGATAGTGGTACGCAGAGATCTGAAGTTCGACGAGTAGAAAGCGATGCGAGTATCACTTGAGAGGGAGCTCAAGTTGCATGTAGAGGAGGAATTTTCAGTTCCTAACGAGGAGGAGCCTCAGACTGATGCGAAGCAGCCGCATGTAGAGGCTCCGGGAGTGGAGACATCCACTCATGCAAAGTCTTCCATAGATGGGTAGAAACGCTCAAGGGAATCTGATAGGTTGATGTTGGATGCACGAGAGAATGTGGGTCAACCATCTTCTCAGTGCAGATAGAGGAGGTCACCCGAGCGGTACACTGGTTACATGGCCCTGGTTGGGGTGTGTGTAGAGTCTGAACCCTCTTCATTCGAGGAGGCAGTGTAGAAACCAGTCTGGGTTGATGCTATGGTGGAGGAGTACGACTCCATTGTTCAGAACTATGTTTGGGATGTTGTCCCAAGACCTCAGGACAAGTCAGTGGTGAGTTCCCGATGGCTTTACAAGGTAATCAGGCAGCTGATGGCATTGTTGAGAAACATAAAGCAAGTTTTGTTTCCCGTGGTTTCGAACAGGTCGAGGGGATAGACTAAGATGAGCCTTTTTCTCCTGTAGCAAAGTACTCATCTATCATATCGATGTTGGCACTATAATCTCAAATGGGTTTGAAGATCCATCAGATGGATGTGAAGACCACGTTCCTCAATGGGAATATTGAGGAAGAGATGTACATTGAGCAGCCGAAAGGTTTTGAGACCTTCGATCATGAGTCGCATGTGTGTCGACTCAAGAGGGCTTTGTATGGGCTGAAGTAAGCACCTCGTGCTTGGTACACCAGGATCGACAGTTATTTCACCGGATTAGGCTTCACCAAGAGTGAAGCAGATGCAAACCTTTACCACATCATGGTAGAAGGTAAGCCATTGATCGTTGTTCTCTATGTTGATGATCTAATTTTGACAAGTGATGATTAGTTGATCAAGTCTTGAAAGGAGGAGATTGCAAGAGAGTTCAGGATGAAAGGCATGGGTCTTATGCACTACTTTCTCGGCGTGGAAGTGTGGCAGAAGGATGGGGAAGTGTTTGTGTCTCAAGGCAAGTATGCCAATGAGATACTCAGGCGGTTCCACATGGAGAAGTGGAAGCCCATGTATACTCCTATAGCTGGTAACTGGAGGAAGGAGGATGCTACTTCAGTTGAGGTAGTAGCTACTACTTCTTATCGACAACTTGTGGGTTCTTTAATGTATCTAGTGAACACACAACCAGACTTATGCTTTGCGGTGAACCAGCTGAGTCAAGCTATGGTTCAGCCTACCAAGTTGTTTTTGAAGGCAGCGAAGCATGTGATGAGATACCTCAGAGGCACATCTTAGTATGGATTGTGGTACAAACGAACAGAGGGAGTGAAGCTTCAGGGCTTCACAGATGCAGATTGGGCAAGGAGTCCATCAGACTGAAAGAGCACTTCAGGAGGAATATTCAACCTTGGTTCAGCTGCAGTTTCTTGGTGTAGCAGGAAACAGAGGTCAGTTGCACTTAGCTCAGCAGGAGCTGAATACATGGCTGCTAATCAGGCAGCATGTGAGGCCATTTGGATGTGGAAGATTCTAGTTGGATTGTTTGGTGAGAGAATGGATCCAACTGTGATCTACTACGATAATCAGAGTTGTATCAAACTCTCTCGGAAGTTAATATTTCATGACAGATCCAGGCACATTGATATCTGGTACCATCATCTTCGAGACTGTGTGGTGAAGAGGATCATGTTGTTTCTATATGTTTTGAACGAGGAACATGATGCAAATATTTTGACAAAGGCATTGTCAAAATGCAAGCTTGAGTTCCACAGAGACAGGATTGGGGTGACTGATAATCCCTTTCTTGTTGAGAGGGAGTGTTGAAACTATGAACAAGAAATGATAAAAATAAAAGTGCTAAAAATATCACTGCTATAAATAACATTTCGAGATACATTCCAATTTTAGTTAGTCCCTGAACTAAAATTGAGAATTAAAATTCGAATTTGATCTTAGCAGCTATTTGTAAAATAATTAATTAATTCATCTTGAGTTAATTAGCTGTGGAAAATCAAACATGAAGTCTATGTGAAGACATGCAAAACTTTCCCCTTTGATTGAGGAAGTTATCCCTTGATTAAGGAGATCAAGATAAGTTGTACTTTGAGTTGTAATTAGTTAGCTCAGTTATCTGAATTAAGTCCAGTTAGATTAGTTCCAATATTTTGTGGAACTGATTGTGAGTTTAGTTAGATAGTGCATGCATGCATGTAACTGCTGCACTTCAGATAACTGAATATTCTCTTATAAATAATTCATGCATGTCAGTTGAGTTAGAGAGCCAATTGAGATCAGATGATAGGACAGTGTACTATCAGTTGCAGGAATATTCCATTGAGAATATCTCTTGCATGCAAAAGGAATTCATTCCTTGGAAATTGCGCAGTTACTTTTGAGTTTCACGAGTTGTGTGAGAGGCCAATTCACACAGGTGGTAGCATTTGACCCCAGGAAAAACTGCGCAAGGAAATAAGAGGCTTGGAGGGCTGAGGGAAGGCATATGTTGTGTCTATTCAGTCAGTGAGCTGCATTGTAGGATTGTACTAAGAGCTGGATAGCTTGTGAGCTAAAGATTTCTGTAATCCAGACATATTTCCACTTGTATGATATTACTGATGCAGGAACATGTGACTTAAAGGGAGAAATCTTCAAACTTATTCCAAAAATCCAAAAAAATCAATAGGCAAAGGAGTGGGTCCTTTAGCCATCAATTTCCATGCTTTTCTAGTTTAAGATAAGGATAGAATTAAGAAGAAAATCATGTTGTAATAATCACTTATGGATAAGCGATAATAAGCCTTATGGATAATTTCTTTAATTTCTTTACTGTAATCGGATGGATTGTGACTTTCGAAGAACTCTCTTTCTGCATTTGAATTGACAGTTCTCTGTTAGCTAGTATTTGCATGTGTGTTTGGTGGTGATTCTTTTATTTTGAACCATGTTATGGTGATTCAGCATTGTTTCCCTATTAATACTTGATTTAAGCTTGTTGATATGGTTTTTCCCTTATATCGACACGCCTGTTTTCCTTATAAGCGTTGTTGAGTTCCACAAGCAGAAACTCTGTTTACACAAGAAATTCGTGAAATTACTTAGCTGTATGAAGTTTCAGACCTGATATTTTATTAAGTTTGGTTCATACCCGTATCGGGTCCGCACCATTATCACATCGCAGAACCACAAGTGGAGTGGAAGGACCTTTAGAACCATTGAAGTCCGAAACTCTGAAAGCTCAGAACCGAAACACTATAAAATAGGGTGAATAAGGCGTCGGGTCCCTAAGGCGTCGGGTCCGTGAAGTTGATCGCATCGCAAGATCAGAGCGGGAGGAGACTAGAATTGGGAGCATTGGAGTCGCCGATTGCGATCTTTGATAACACTACATGTTATCGCGTCGGAGAAGGGAACATTGGAAGGGCCAATGATTACCGTCGATAGTGTTAATTGCGTTAAATGCATTTCTTGATATAAAAGTGTCGATAGTGTATTTCCGTTCCTTTGGAACGAGAAAGCCCTCCGCCTGTGTGTTTTGCGTTTAACACGTAGTTTCCTCGTTTGAAAGCAACGCTAGTATATTTTTATAATTGCTAGGGAATTATGGTCCGAAAGGAGGAAAATAGGCCTATGATATGATTTGTGCCTGATAACAAGGGTTGGGGTGGTTAGTGTAAAAACTCATGAAGCAGTCAAGTTAATAATAGATGACTGATAGACCTGTTGAAACAGAAGGAGAAATTCAGCCAAAGTTAGAAGAAATTATTTCAGGTTTCGACCGCTTGTCTATATCGCCTACACCCAGGCCACCAATTACAGAGATCAAGGTTTTTAGCTGAGGTTTCCCCAGAGTATTCTTCTGTGTTCATGTGTGATTTCTTTCTCATTCTCAATTATATGTGTTCTATTTGATCTTGCTCAAAATCGATTAAGCTTCCACAAGTTTGTTGCAGAAGTAGATCTAGTATTTTGCTTTAGTATATTGCATAATCTGTTGACCTATAGTGAGAAATTCTACATCTATGATAGAAAATATTGAAATAAGTAAATTATTTTCTTAGATTCCATTAATATCTGTTGTATATACTTGGCCTAATATATTGATGCAGAAATGTTGTATATAGGTAACCTTTGAAATCAATCATGTATCATTTTCCATCAAGATTAATTTAAATATAATTTCATCAATAATAATAGGGAAATCTATTCCACGGACTCAAAATGGAAAACAAGACTCCATGCTTATCTTACAAATTCTAAATCTTAGACAATAAAAAAAAAAAAACATATCTTGTTTCCCCTTCTAATGGAAGTCATTCTGTACAAAGCATTTTTATTCCATTTTGATGGGGTATTTCACATCAAGGAAAACTAAAAATGGATTTGGTTCAAATAAATGGATGGAAGTAATGCTATACAAAGCATATTTTATTCCATTTTCAAGGGGTATTTCACATCAAGGAAAACTAAAAATGGATTTGGTTCAACTAAAACAATTTATTTGAAGATGCACTTAGTAATGCAAGTGTGCATTTTCACACACAAACATTGAACATGCTCTACATTACCACATATTTAACCAACACCTTATTGCTAAGTATCATGATTTGGTCTATTTTGTAAGATTGTTATAGTTACAACAAGTGGTAACTCTGAAAATAGAAGTTATTGGCATTCCAAAACATAGTGTAAGTGATATGCTACATAAGATAGTCTTCTCACTAACCTGATTACATTTAGTGATAGGCTACATAATAGATCACTATGGATTCCACACTCATCTAATGCATGCAAACAAACTATGCTAGGTGAGATGAGAAGGATGATAGATTACCTTCTCTCAATGATTGCAAAGCCATGTCCTTATAAATAATCACCTTAGGTACTTTTTACATGTATCCTCCTATAACTGCTACCTAGACAAAAGATAAAAAACTAGACCTTTCTCAAATATTTTAGTACATAAAACATAATTTCCTATAAAGAGTTTTAATATTATGCCTCGAGGACTATTAGATCCAAAAATCTTGAATCATAAATCCCAGATCATATTTAAATGATGCTGGGGTGGTATCATATATCTATATTAATAAAGTGAGTCACAAAAAGTATAGATTACGTTGACCATCTTGTTAGACTCCTAGCTTTGAATTCCTTGAGTTCCTCCTTTGCGACATTTGCTTGGTTGGAAGAAATGAGATATTGAACCTCCGTGTCATGGATAAATTACAATGAAGTATCTAACCTAGGATGATGTCCTCACTTGTATTGATTCCCAATAGAAAACAATAATAAAAAAAGCATAAGACATTGTTTCTCAATAGCACAAGGATGCTTCTCTCTCCTGATGCCCTCTACCCTTAACTTGGCTCATTTGTATAGAATTTTTGAGGAGCTTGATGGTTGATAGGACTCAGTATTACATCAAGAATGCTAAAATTCTTGAAAGTCACAACCTTACTTATCTATTGTCAATACAAACTTAAGAAAGGGCAACACTATGTGTGACACATGTAATATATTATTTCCCTATTGATCTAGTGCAACTGAAAAGAAGTTAAATTGTACATACATTATTAAATTATATCTTTATTATATTAAAAATTAAATTGTGCGTTTTATTTTTCTATTCACAAGATTGATGTTTCCCTTCCATATAAATTTATAAAATATAAAAATCATATTTTTTTACAGAATTATTATATTTATGAATATAAATAATATTCTTTTAAATAGTTAATTTAATTATATATTTTTTGATTTATTAATTTATTTATAATTCAGAAAATTATTTGGTAGTTTAAAAGTTATTTTGATTTTTTTTTAAAAAGCAAATGTGTTCTTGATCTCTATCATATTTAAGAATGGCATGTCATTTAAATTAGAATATCATTTAACATAACTAAATTTCATATATCCTTATTACATCATTATACAGAACTAAACCCTATCTTAAATAAACTGAACTACTGAGTAATATTATTAAATAATTTGATTATTCAAAGGTTTTTTTTTTTCAAATGTAATTCGATTGTTCAAACTTTTTATGTCTGGTGCGTTTGCTGATACATTCCAATTTTATCAGATACTTAGCGACGATCACGTATTGAAGCTCTCTTTCTTAAGCTTTGGCTTTTCCCTTCCACTGGACAGGCCCTTCTCCATATTATCGGGTAAGTGCGGGGAAAGTGCATAACGTAAGTATGTAACGTTCTATTTACCTTCTAGTGAAAGGGCGCGATATTTACAAATTGAGTATAAAGTTGGTAACGCTAAAGGGACATTTTTCAATACTTCAGAGAAAGTTGATAACGATTGGGAAAGTGTCGAGAAAGTGTATATTGAGTGGAAATGGCTTTTCCCTGTTGAGGAGCCATTTTCCATCTCGAGAAGAACGTTCTCGTGAGGATTGTAAGTTTGTACCGGAAATGCACTTCTTGGAAATTGTCAAGAAAGTAATGTGAATGTGAAGTGCAATAAGAAAGTAATGGCGATTTAACGTAACAATCCCTTTTCCTTCCACCCCTGGAAAAGTTATTTTAATATCTTAGCGGAAAGGCGGTTCGTAAAATTTCCCGAGAAAATCGGTGACGCTTCCCTGTAGTGGAAAGGCACTTCCTAGCAATTCCTGAGAAAATCGATGACGATTCTATGAAATGCTACCTTCACCTTCTACAAGTTGCGAGGGACATCTCTCCATATAGTCCAAAATATTGGCGATTAATGTATCTCTGCACTACTTCGAAATCATCGAGAAAATGCTTAACGAATATGTGGAAATCTTGCTGGGAAAAGTTGTTTGTGTTTTTTAGATTTGTCTACATTCAAAAAAGCTCGATAAATCAGTGTCTTTATATAAGTTAATGTGAATGTGAAGTGAAATAACAACTTCGATATAGGCCTGAAACAATAGTAGTATGTAAGATGGTGGATTTAGGGTTCATTTTTATATTGGTGTTGGAGAAAAATATTTTTTTTCCCTATTAAAAAAATACATATTTTTTTTTTAGCTTTCTCACAAAATAATCAGGATTTTTATTTATATATTTTTATTTTCCTCTTTTATATTTAAAAAATTAATAAAAACAATTATTTTAATATTTTAATCTTAAATTATTTTTGTCTTAATTTTTATATTAAAAAAAAATATAAAAAAAAAATATTAAAATACCCTTTCTATTCTTGCGGTAATGACACTAAATTAAAAAAAAATGTATTAAAATACCCTTCCTATTCTTGCGGTAATGACGCTATTGACTGAGATGATCATTTATGGAAGCTATCTTTCTTAGCTTTGGTTTTTCTAGTGAAAGGTTCTACTGTGCATAACGAATGTATGTAAGGTTCTATTTACCTTCTGGTGAAAGGGCGCGATATTTACAAAATGACTATAAAGTTGGTAACGAAATGGACAATTTTTCAATACTTTGGAGAAAGTTGATAAGGATTTGGAAAGTGTCCAGAAAGTGGATATGGATTGTATGTAAGGATCTTTTACCTCCTTCGTACATATTGAGTGGAAAGTTTATTACGCGGAAAAGCCATTTTCCATGTGGAGAAGAACGTTCTAGCGAGGATTGTAAATTTGCAGTGGAAATGCACTTCTTGGAAATTGCGAGAAAGTAATAACGATTTAACGTAACAATCCCTTTACCTTCCACCAATGGAAAAACTATTTTCATATCTAAATCCCTGCAGTGGAAAGGCATTTCCAAGAAAGTCCCGAGAAAATCGGGGATGATTCTGTGAAACGCCACCTTCACCTTCTCCTAGTGAGACGGACATCGCTCCATAGAGTCGAAAATATCGGTGATGAATGTATCTCCACTTATTCGAAATCGTCCAGAAAATGCCTGACGAATGTGTATATATATATAGTCCATCATCAAGGAACATTATAATGTAGTATACTTCAGGCCAAAGGCGTTGATGAGCAAAAGCTGAAATATGTGACGCGAGTGACTGCCATGTGTCTGACCAGTGAATCGAAATCGTCGAAGCAAAGATGGAGCAAGCTGTTGTTAGCGCGTTTACAGAGACATTGGCCACCATTCTGGCTGAGAAACTTCTCCAAGAGGTATGTCTCGTTACTAACTTCAGAGATGAATTTGAATTCATATGTGAAGAGGTTAATTCTATTAAATGCATTTTAAACGACGCGAGAGGAAAGGCGAGGTCCAATTCAATTACCCACTGGCTCGACAAACTTCAGGATTTTCTTTACGATGCCGTGGACGTAGTAGAGGAATGCGAGTATCGCAAGTCCCATTTTCGCAACTTAATTTTCCGCCATCGCATGGGCTGTAAAATTAAGATATTGAAAGAGAGAATTAGCAAGATACACAAGAGTGCTAAATATCTTAAATATGCGACGTACGTACTTGATGCGGATGCTTGCGCTCAGCCACTGAATGTGTATGAATATTTAGAAGGGCAAGACAACAGAAGAAAATCCAGTGCTCTCCTCAACAATTCTCAAGTACATGCCGTTGGCGTGGAGCATGACATCGATCTGATTAGTCAATGGATACAGGAGGACGGATTTGGAGTCAGTGCCGTTGTTGGCATGGGTGGTGTAGGCAAAACCCTTGTGGTCCAACATGTCTTCAATAGCCAAAGGGTCCGGGACCGTTTCGACCATCTAATTTGGCTAGCAATTTCGCCAAAAGTTTTGGTTAAACAACTACTTTTAGTTACGGCCCGGCAGATGAAACTTTCCGAGGAAGATGATCACGGTTATAAGTTGAACGAGCTCAGCGAGGAAGAGCTCAGGGACAGAATTAATAAACATTTAGAAGGTAAGAATAAAAACCAAGAAAATAAACGTTGTTTATTTGTTCTAGATGATGTGTGGGACAAAGATGCTTTCGAAAAGATCGGTTTGCAGTTGCCTTTGAATAGCAAAAATAAGATTGTGGTGACCACTCGGGACAACATAGTTGCGGAGGCTATGGGAGCTCATCACACTCACCATATGAAGTCTTTGTCTCGCGATAACAGCTGGGAATTGTTCTGTTTTCACGCGAATTTCCCTACACATCCACTGCAAGAGGAGGATCAGCGACTCACCAGCATAGCCCGCGATATCGTGCAAAAGTGTTCAGGATTACCTTTGGCGATCAAGCCAATAGCAGCCTCTATGGCAAGGTTAAGAAGGGTTCCAAATGAATGGCAATCTACCTTGGACCGTCTAAATGACATGGATCATGTCAATGAAGCAGACACCATAAACGACCGCGTTATGCCCTCTCTCCGGTTAAGTTACCAAGCTTTGCCAGATCTTTTGAAGCCTTGCTTTCTTTACTGTTCTGCCTTTCCACCAAATACTCAAATAAAATCTGAATACCTTGTACATGTGTGGATGGCTGAAGGATTAATTTCTTCTTCTTCTTCTTCAAGTTTGATCCAAGAAGCAGGAGATGCACTACACCGAGGACTCTCTTATATAGAAAAACTTATAAATCGATGCATGATTGAAATTTCAATGGTTGGCTGGGATGGACGAGTAAAGTATTGTCAACTACATGATATTTTGCATGATTTAGCTCTTATGGAATCACATAAGGAATCCTCATGTTTGCTAAAGCCTGGAAAAGAATTGAAAGAACTACCCATTGATGAGTGCCAGGGTGTACGTAGAATTTCTTTGATTAAAAACGATATATCAACAATCAAGGAAGCGATCCAGTGTCCAGGACTCCGCACTCTATTGCTATGGAATAACGCCAAGCTTACATCAATTCCTGAAACCTTTTTTGATAAATTGAAATATTTGGTTGTTCTTGATTTAAGTCAGACATCTATTGGAGCATTACCCATGTCTATAGGGAATGTGAAGCAGCTAAAGTTCTTGAATTTATCAGGAACAAACATCCTGATGCTCCCTGAGACCTTGAGTGGTCTAAAGCGTCTCCAGTTTCTAGATGTTAGCAGGTGCCGACATCTTAGCAACCTGCACACGGGCATAGGTGCGCACAAATTAATGGTGCATTTGAATGTGAAGGGCTGCAAAAATTTGAAGTCGTTGCCTGGTGGAATATCCAATCTCATCTATTTAAGGACGTTGAAAGGAGCTCGAGTATTCAAAAGGGAATCGAAAGCAGCCAATGCAGAGTTGCAGTGGACGTTGAAAGGCGCCCGAGTTTTCAAAAAGGAATCGAAAGCAGCCAATGCAGAGTTGCAGTGGACGGATCTGAAAGGATTGACCCGGTTGCAAGACTTATCAATAACAGTTACAATAGATGATCAAACATCAACATCATCATCATCATCAGAAGGTGAAAGTATTGATCTCGAGGGGACTTTTGGGGGGATGACAAACATGCGATCCCTTTCTTTCGAAAACACCAATTCCTCCAGACGCCTCCTTAGTCTTCCCAAGGACATGGAACAGATGGACGGCCTTGAAATCGTTCGTCTGACCAACTGCGCGGTGCCCAAATGGATCCTTGAGCTTAAGAACCTGATGGTGCTGGTATTAGATGGCGATAACACTAGTGCAGAGTATAGAGGTCTACAAAAGATTCCCAATTTAAAAAAGCTTCGCTTGTCACATAACAACGAATGTATTGGGTTTCCAGTGGAGTTTGGAGAACCTAGGGCATTTCCCAAACTCGAAATGCTAACCATAAAGCACTTCAACTGTTTGGAAAATTTTCCATCAGTCCAGGATACAGCAATGCCAATGTTAAAGTTCTTGCGAACTAAAATGTGCAACCAACTCAAGCAAATGCCGCAAGCGTTACAGAGGCTGACTAATCTTGAAGAAATACAGGTGGAATGCTGCCCAAAATGGGAGGACGGCCTCCCGGAGGAGCGTGCTTCTTCTTGGAGTATCTTGAGAGAACGCGGTATCAAGTTGACAGTCGACAATTTCGTGGTTAGTACTGGTCATTAATTTAATTTTAATGGACTTATTGTTGAAGTTTGTAAACATTAGATTGAATGGAGCTAGTGTTAAATGAAATAACTTACAGTTACAGTTTGTTTTTTTCGAACTTACTTTTTTTATCTCATTGTTGCGTGTTGTAAGAGTTTTAACTGGTAAAGTCCCTACAGGTAGAGTTTTGGGAAGAGTAACAGTGCTGTAATAGTCCATCTTTTGATTCCGATCAAGATGTCACTAAGAAATTCATTACCGACTGTTGTAGAGTTAAAACAATATCGTTGGTTCGAATTTTTTCTTGTACATCTCTTTCTTCCCGGTGAAATATGTGCATTCGGAATTGGAGGCGCTGTTATTGGCTTCTGGTGATTTTTTACTAAAAAATATTTTTTTATTGAAAATGTGTGATTTCTTCATTTGTCCACTCCACCATAGGCGCAGATCGATATCCAGATATCCGTGATATAAGAAATCAAATCTTTAACACTAGACATTGAATTGGAAAGAAAGTTACGCGCACACAAAGAAACAATCCTACTCTACTGAAAGAAACAAGTTTTATGGGACCATTAGCAAATATGGTATTTTTGTCTTTCGACACGAAGGTTGAGTTTAGTTGCACCAATCACATAACCCACGTTTCATGAAGAAATTGCTCAAAACCATGATCCTGGTTAAATTAATTTGATGAATCTATTTTTTCTTATTGAATTTTTTCTTAAACGTTATGTAATATGATATGCGACGTTAAATTAGACTTATTTTTTTAGCTGTGAAGATTTGTCTTCGATGGGTGTAGTTTTACTTTTTAAATTCAATTTTTTATAAATAAAGAGATTCGATTTTTCTGTGCATTATTATTTATTATTTATTTTCAGATTAAAATGCATTTCATAATATCTATTATGCTTATTGTAATATGGTTAAGCAATTTTGCTTGGTATCTAGCTTTATTTATGATAGACCGTTTGTTCTATGAAGAATTCTTTTCTTTATCTAAGAGAAAAAAAAACCATAATTGTTTTTTATCCAATTATTGCCCTGCTCCATGGTTTTAGCCAACTAAATGGACATTGTTTTATGGTATTGAAAATTATTATTTTTAATAAACATAATAAAAAATTATTGAAAAATATATATTTAAAAAACAATATAATGTATAAAATATAATCAAAGAAAATCTGTAAAGATGAAATTGGAGATTTTAGATATGGAGCTTAACGATTGTGTTATGTTTTCACTTTTACTGGCAATTTTAAATAAAGTCCACTTCTAAATATTTGCAGTCTTTTAAATATTTGGATATAATTCAAGATTTAGTCGTGAAATTTTCCCAGACATAGGAAGTATAAATATCCTCTGGGCCGCACGGTGTTGAAGGATTGCAGTTGCGGTGCTCGATGTTTATAATTCTGGATTGCAGTTTTGACCTCCTTAACTATATTACCATACACTGTAAAGGCTTAGGCATTTTGGGATTCCAACTGTAATGTAGTAAAGTCAATTAGTTTTAAAATTTAGGAAAGGCATTCGGTGCATTCGAACGCAATTTATCAAAGTCAATTACGTTGTACGAACGACCATTGCTATTGGTCTTACTCCATGCTAAATGTTTTACTCCTAAGTTAAGTCAATTACTGTCAGTATTGCAACGAAGCAAGAGTCAACTGTTAGCTTTTCTTCATGCCAAATGTCTGAATCCGACAAAGCATGCTAGCTTTTCTTCACGCCCAATGTTGGAGTTAGCAGTTTGCAAATAGTTTGCGATTTGCAGGCAAAAGGTTGGCTTTGCTGCAAAAACTATTTGTGTAGTCGAAATTAATGTTGGAATTTAATTTCAAGTGCATCACATAAATGTTGAATTGATTTGATTTTCAGTAGTTATTGCAGATTATCCAAAACAAAAGTCTTTGCTGATATTTTTGAGCATTTAATACCCATTAAATTCAGAGTTTAAATTCCCCTGCAACCGACTTGTTTTCAAGTAAGAAAGTCATCACCGTCTCTTCTGCAATAAATATACAGATAAATATCAGCAGATATTTTACTTAGTTTATTGTTTAAATCAGATATTTGTTTTCCTATAAATATAAACTCACAACAGTTCTGTTTATTCACCAAGCAGTGTAAGAGAGAAAAAAAAATAGCAGTTCTGTTTTCTGTGTGAGTGCAAGAGATTTAGAACAGCAGTTCTGTTTTGTACTCTGAGATCAAGAGAGAAGGTTAGAAGACTGAATAGAGTCTCTTCTGTAAATGCACAACAGTGTTAAACCTGCGATTTTCTGAGATAGAAAAAATCGATTTCTGGAACTCAAGTGTTTCTTTTGTAACAGTTAAGTTTTCTGTATCAGCTTGTTTATTGTTTATGAATACAAATTTACTGTTTTGCTGATTTTCAGTTGCTATTACACCAAGTGTCAAAAACACTTTGTTATTTCTCTGTAAGTCTATTAGTGACTTGACGCCAACTATTTTAGTTGTTGTTACACCAAGCGTCAACTGTTTCACTGTAAGTTTATAAGTGAATTTGACGCCACTTGTTTTTAGTCGCTGCAACACCAAAGCGTCAATTTTCTTAAAGTGACTTAGCATCAAAATCGTGTTGCCATTACACCGAGTGGCTTGACGTCAAAATTCGCGTTGCTGCAACACCACGATCAGCGTTGCTGCAACACCAAGTCATGTTGCCGCAACACAGTTTCCAGTAAGCAATTTTTCTGTTTTTTTGTGTTAACAGAAACAGAGTGTTATTCCGCGTTGCTGCAACACCGAATCTTGTTGCTGCAACACCAAGTCCAGAAAACGAAATTCTCAGTTTTTTGTGTAGAAACAGAGTTTTTTTTTGTTGTCTGTTTGTTAAGGAATTTAACAGAAAATTCCAACATGGTATCAGAGCTAGTCTAGGCACTCAGTGAGTCAAAAACATAGTTTGTTTTTCACTATAGGAGCTATAAGAAGCTTATTAAGTAGATTTTTCCAGCAAAGAAAGTTTTTGCTTGTTTTAATTTTACAGTCAGTATCTCTTCTTTACCTATACAGAGTTAAGATGGCAGATGCTGGAACAGGTTTGACAAATTCCCAACTGCCACAGTTTAATGGGAAAAATCACAGTTATTGGTCCATAACAATGAAAGCATTGTTTGCTCTCAAGGGAATATGGGAGCTGGTTGAAACTGGCTATGCTGAACCTGCAGATGCAACAGCGTTGGCTGCTTTGACAGTAGCAGAAAGAGACCAGTTGAAGAGTGACAGGAAGAAGGATGTCAAAGCCCTCTTTTTCCTCTTCCAATCAGTACATGAAAGTATCTTTCCACGGATTGCAGCAGCAACAAAATCCAAATAGGCATGAGATATTCTCAAAACTGCCTATCAAGGCATGGAGAAGGTGAAGACTGCAAAGTTGCAGATGTTGAAGAGAGACTTTGAAACACTCAACATGAAGGAATCTGATACAATAGATTCATTCTTCACTGAGGTTATTGGGCTGATAACCCAGATTAGATCTCATGGTGAAATTCTTGAAGAAAGAAGGATCGTAGAAAAGATCTTGAGATGTTTACCCTCAAGGTTTAAAGCTGTTGTAGTAGCAATAGAAGAAACAAAAGATCTCTCACAGTTCACGGTAGATGAACTGAGTGCTTCTCTTATGTCTCATGAACACAGAATGAGTAGAGGAACAAATTCCTCTTTTGAGCAAGCATTCAAGACTCAGATGTCTTTCAGCCAAAGAAAATGTCGAGGCAGAGCAAATAACAAAGGTCGTGGAAGAAGCCAAAACAGAGGCAGATATTATCTTGCAAGCACGAGCGGAAGGAGCTGCAATCAGAACCAAGATGAAGGTTCAAGCAAACAACAAGCTCATGGACAAAGGTATGACAAAACCCAAGTCCAATGTCATTATTGTAAGAAATATGGGCACTATGCCAATGAATATAGGAAAAAACAAAATGACATGAATAGTAGGCAGAATGTTAATTTTGCAAATGAAGAAAATAAAAAGAATGTGCTGTTAACATGTAACATTGCACAAGACAAACAAGAGGATGTTTGGTTCTTAGACTCAGGTTGTAGTAATCACATGACTGGAAATATTGCAATGTTTGCCAATCTTGATGAAAATGTGAAATCTGAGATAACAACAGGGACTGATAGTAAGATATCTGTCAAGGGTAAAGGCAGAGTCAATATCCGAGCAAGAAATGGAGAACAGATGATTGTGCCAGAGGTACACTATGTACTTGGCCTGAAATGTAATCTTTTGAGCATTGGACAGCTCATTGATAAAGGTTACAACATGTTCTTCAAAGATGATATGTGTACAATCATAGATATACCTCCAAGTAAGAAGATCATTGCACAGGTGCAGATGACCAGCAATAGAATGTTTCCTCTCAAACTCAGGGTAGATTTGAAGGAAGGAAGAACTATTGCAGTTGTAACACAAGAAGTCTTTCAAGAACAAGTGAAAGATGAGAATTGGTTATGGCACTTGAGATTTGGACATCTCAATTTTGGAGGCCTGAATCTGTTGCATAGAAAGGGAATGGTAAAGGGATTGTCGTTTATTGAGAAACCAGACAACCTTTGTGAAGGTTGCATCTTGGGCAAGCAACACAAAGAAAGTTTTCCAACAGAAAAGAGTATAAGGGCAAAAGCACCCTTGGAAATTGTTCACTCCGATGTGTGTGGACCGATGCAAGTACCATCATTTGCCGGAAATAGATATGTTTTAACTTTTATTGATGATTACACCAAAAAGACATGGGTGTATATGCTGAAAGAGAAGAGTGAAGTGTTTGAGAAATTCCGCCACTTCAAAACTCTTCTTGAGAAGCAGTGTGGGCATTACATCAAAATGCTCAGAACAGATAGAGGAGGAGAATACATCTCCCAAGAATTTTTGCGTTTTTGCAGAGAGAATGGCATACAAAAACAGTTCACAGCAAGGTATACACCTCAGCAAAACGGTGTTGCCGAAAGAAAGAATAGGACCATTCTTGACATGGTTAGAAGTATGCTGAAGGCAAAACACTTGCCTCATGAGTATTAGGCAGAAGCTGTCACTTGCAGAAGCTGTCACTTGCGCAGTTTACATCTTGAATAGATGCCCAACTAAAGCTGTCATGAACAGAATACCAAAAGAACAGCCATATCATATGTTGGTTGACCATTTTTTGGTAAGTGTAAGAAGTGTAAAAACGCACAGCAGTGCAGGAGCGAAGAAGGCGAAGTGAATGAAGAAAACCAGGGGGAGGTTTGTATCAAAACCATGAATTGTTTCACACAGCAGTGAAAAGGTAAAACAGTAAATCCTTGTAATCTTTGTTTTCACACAGCAGTGAATGTAAATGAAATTTTTACACACAGTGGTGTAAAATTTCAAAGGAGACAGAGTAATTTCTTTTGTAATGTTTGGTGAATCCCTCTGAGTGAAAGAAGATGAATATGTATCAGTGAATTTATTTTAATCAATAGAAATCTTTTTATGGTGGTGCAATACTTTGTTCAGTAAATTTTTTTTTAAGCTTCCCTGTGCACAAAAGATCCCGGAGTAAAGAAAACAGAGCATTACCTCTGTGTGCTTGAATTTTTGTTTTTTTGGGATTTTGCCCTAAAAATCCCCAACAAAATTAGACTTATTTTTTTTAGCTGTGAAGATTTGTCTTCAATGGTTGTAGTTTTACTTTTTAAATTCAATTTTTTATAAATAAAGAGATTTGATTTTTCTTTCTGTGGATTATTATTTATTATTTATTTTCAAATTAAAATGCATTTCATAATATCTATTATCCTTATTGTAATATGGTTAAGCAATTTTGCTTGTTATCTAGCTTTATTTATGATAGAATGTTTGTTCTATGAAGAATTATTTTCTTTATTTAAGGGGAAAAAACCCATAATTGTTTTTTTATCCAGTTATTGCCCTGCTCCATGGTTTTATATGGTTAAGCAATTTTGCTTGTTATCTAGCTTTATTTATGATAGACTGTTTGTTCTATGAAGAATTCTTTTCTTTATCTAAGAGAAAAAAAACCCTAATTGTTTTTTTATCCAGTTATTGCCATGCTCCATGGTTTTAGCCAACTAAATGGATATTGTTTTATGGTTTTGAAAATTATTATTTTTTAATTAAATATAATAAAAAATATTGAAAATATATATATTTAAAAAACAATATATATGTGATTTATGTGTTTATTGCCAATCAAAAAGTTCATTTCTTTGATATTTAAGTAGCTGACCTCCTGGATGTGTCCATAGTCTAAGTGTTTTACTTTTTCGATTCTTACCCTCATAAATTTGATTTTTAAATTTGGTAGAGATTTGATTGGTTGTTTGGTTAAAATTAAAAAATGTGTAAAATTTATAAATTTAAGTGTATAAAATATTTTTTAAAGTTTTTTAAATATCATTATTAATAATTATTACTAAATAGGCTGATTCATTATTGACGGTTATTAGTGAAAATCACCCCATCTGAAATTATCCATTAATAATCTGTAAGACACGGACTTTCACTACGGGTACATGTGCGACATATCTCTGGATGTTCAGTCATTTTCCTTTTTCCATAGGGCAATGAAAAAAATCCATTTATACATTAAAAAATAAAATAATAAAAACAATTTGAACCTCTATTTCATAAATTCTGACCAAAAACTCTAATCTAAGATTGTTAAACCACGCCATCGATGAAAGTTTTTATTAAACAACGAACGCAAGTTTTATGCGGAAGGCATTTTTCATTATTTAGATTCTCATAAATTTAATGTGGAAGGCATTCTCTATGAACGGCTTTTGAGCAACGACCAGCAGAAGATTTTGAAAATTCATATGTCACAAGTTTTTTATAAGAAAAAACCAACACGCTTTATTACAATAGCATAAATTTGCCGATATATTCCATTTCTCTAATATGCTAGTAGCTAATTACATCTGTGATCAGAAAACGATTAAAGAGTCTTCCAATGGTATAAAACCTTGGAAGGCACTCTCCAGAAATGCGTCTGAATTATCGATTCTCGCACACAGAAACAAAATAAGTCATAGTATAAAGCCAAAAGCATAATACATATCAACAATAATAAAAGGGACGGTTCACCAGAAAGAACGGATAATCCATGCAGATCAAGATGACTCTTTAGCCTATCGATTTTACCCGATCTATGCAGAGAGTTATTGTAAAACTCCGACAAATAGATTTCTCACGTGCTTTTATTGCAGTTTTCTTTAGATAATGCATCTGCAACTCTTTTTTGCTCTTTGTAGATGTGGAAAAAGGTTAGCTTTTGAAAACTTCCAGTCAGCATATTCATGCCCTTCTTTCCGTTGATATTGCATTAGTTTATAAGCACTTTGGAATCTCCAAAGAAATCAATAGACTCATTAACCATTTAGCACATAACAATATCCTCATAATGCCATAATCTCTGCACATTACCCACTGAAATGGTAATATGATCCAGGTTCCAAGACAATGAAAGCCCTACGTCCACAAACTTTATTGCTAACTGTCCCATCAAAGAAACCAATTAGATATATTTTCCAAACATCTACTTTTTTATAGTTCCCTAAAAAGTCTTTAGGGAGAACGCCAAATTCAGAGAAATATACAGCAACCTTTCCACAAATATGATTGATGTCCATAGCAGAATCCTCAAAGATGTGTGTCACTAATTATGAGGCTTGTGTTTTTAATTGCTTAGGATAATCCTATGTTTACTGTCACCCAACGACTCAATGTTTTACAGCTCACGACAATCTGTTGTGATGGGCAGTTACATTATATTGCAGTGATGTGTGTGGGTTGTAAATATTCCTCGTCATCTTTTGCAAAGTACGTGAGGGAGTGAACTAGATGAGGATATATGTTGACAATTTGACAGTAAACCAGATGAGGATATCTATTACACTCATATACTCCACAGTTTCAGCCGTTATAATTTATTTATTTTTATTTTTTTGGATGGTGTTTTAGTGTCTTATATCCAGTATCGTAATGAAAACTCTCAGAATATGTGTGTGGGTTGGAAATATTGCTGGTCATCTTTTGCAAAGTACGTGAGGGAGTGAACCAGATGAGGATATATGTTGACAATTTGACAGTAAACCAGATGAGGATATCTATTACACTCATATACTCCACAGTTTCAGCCGTTATAATTTATTTATTTATATTTTTTTGGATTGTGTTTAGTGTCTTATATCCAATTTCGTAATGAAAACTCTCAGAATATCTATTACACCCATATACTTCACAGTTTCAGCCTTTTTATTTTATTTATTTGTATTCTTTTCGATTGTGTTTTTAGTGTTTTATATCAAATTTTGTAATGAAAACTCCAGTCAATCTCTCTAACCACGCTTAAAGTTCGTTATAGAAATATAGAAATTGATTAAGAATATAAATTTTAATAAAATACCGGTTAATTTTTATAATTTAGAAACTTCTCCAGATTTATACATTTTTATAACGTTTTTCCTAAAACAACGTTTAAATTCTCCCTTCATATCGGGATATTTCACTAGACCTTAGAATTTTTTATTAATCTTCTTGTGATACATTTGAAATCTAGTTTATCTCCAGGAAAATGCTCAGTGGCTAGCATGAATAGTTATTAATAAATTTAAATTATTGAAAATAAGAAAAAAAATGTGTAAGGTATTTAAAAAAAATGAAAAGTAAAACATGAAACCTTCTCTAATAAATAGCCAACTAATTTTGTGTAAAATAGGTGGATAAAAGTAAAATTATCCTAAAAAATAGAAGTGTGAGGAAACTTGATCGTATCAAGAAAATTGTCATATGCAAGCAATGTAACATGATACCATATACTTCAATGTTTCTTCTTCAAATACATTAATAGGTTGATAAAAGTAGAATTATCCTGAAATAGAAATTTGAAGAAACTTAATCGTATCCAGACAATTGTCATATGTAAGCAGCGCAACATGATACAAGACCATATACTTTAATGTTTTTTCTTTATATACATTTAATTTTGCAGCTACGATGGAGTTGAAAAAACATTGCCATTAATTATTTTGATCATTTTATAAGAAATAATGTATGAACATGAATGCTTCATTTCTATAAAATATCATCAAAATATGTTTTAGTTTTGTGTTTGAATTTAAATTTTATTATTGATATTTTTTTTTAAATCATAAGTAAATTTAGAAAATATCAAATATTAATATAAAGTTTTCGTTAATAAAATTTAATATAATATAAAAATATAATTAATTTAGAGAATATCAAATATTAATATAAAAAATTTCATTAATAAAATTTAATATAATATGATGTCAAAATTTCCCTGCCGTGTCAAACAATCCCTGCAGTGCGCTCTGGCTGAAAATGGAGAACGCCGTTTAGGGTTTTGACTGCCCTCCCTCAGGGCATGGCTTGGTCTGCTACGACAGATCTGCAAACCCTGCCCTCTGCCAGTTTTGGTCAGCTCTGGTCATCCCTGTGGCCCTGTCAACCCTCTCAATGGCGCCTGTGACGGGGGGGGACTTCGACCCTCCCCCAAATTCCGCCGACTCCCGGCAGAAAGGTTCTGCGACGGACTCTGAGACAAATCTAAATGATAGATCAGAGGAAAGGACGCCCTCTAATCCTGAAGAAGGATCTGCAGTCAGATCAGCCACCTGTAAACCGGTAGCAGCTATAATGCCCACTGTGGATTTTCCCAGTCACAGAATAAATACCCGAATCCAGTATATGAGAGACCATGCTCTCATTGGGAAGTTTATTGGAATCTAGCCTACGGAAAGAGCACTCAGTACCTGGATCAATACTAAATGGGCACCCAAAGGCCAAATCTCCCTGCATATTGGTCCAAAAGGCTTCTTTACAGTAGTCTTTAACTGCTTGGAAGATCGCACAAAGGTCATCGACGGCGGCCCTTAATTTTTTAACGCAGCAGGCCTGTATTTAAGAGGCTGGGTAGAAAGATTTAACCCGGACAACGAAGATCTAAGCTGTGCGCCTGTCTGGATCAGGCTCTACTCGCTTCCATGGGAGTACTGGGAAGAATCATCCCTGAAGGAAATAGGGAACAAGCTCGGGGAGTTCATCAAGGCAACGGAGGACACCAAATACTGCAGATTCACATCCTATGCGCGCATCTGTGTCTACATGGACCTCAAACAGCCTCTGCCAGATAAGGTAAGACTTCGTCACGAAGACAATGAATGGATTCAAATGATTGATTACGAACACGTTCCATTTAGATGCAGGAAATGCCACAAACTAGGGCATTTGTTCAGAGATTGCCCGCTCAACAAAATCACAGCTGAAAATGCCCAGACAGACAAAAAAGAAGCAGATGGATTCACCAAAGTAGTCAATCGCCGACGAGGGAACAAAAAACCCTCAACCACTGCAAAAACGGACTCCACCAGCAAACCCAAAGAGCCCAGCACCAATAGCTTTGGTGCCCTTGCCAATCTGGAAGAACAAGAACTGAATCCGGATATGCAAAAGATAAAAACCCTTGTTAGGGAGCTCCCGGAAGGACCTAATCCTCAAAAACAAGATCTCATGGTTGATAAAAACAACACTCCCCTTTCAGACCCTCAGGCAGATGGCCTTCAAGCAATGGAAACAGAAATCCCTGAATCAAGTCAAAAGAACACAGACAAAGCAGAAATTGCCCCTCCAGAAGCAGAGCTTATGGACGATGACTCTGAAACCGTGGATATAGGGGATCTAGATCTTCTCACCCTGGAGCTAGCCTGCAAAACAGGGAACTTCGACAGGATTCCGGAAAGACAACTAGATAAGCTGGAAGAGGTCCTGCAAAAAGCGCACAAGAAACACTCCCTTGGAGTGCAGATAGGAAGCAAGTGGGACGGCAAATTCATCATAAAAGATAGCAAAAAGCGAGGTCGGAAAACTACCCTGGAAAAAACCATCAAGATTGGAGAAGTGCTGGTAGAATCTGGTCGATATCCGAAGCTGACCAAGTTCTACAACATCCACCCCCCCCCATCTCAATGAAGCTCATCTCATGGAACATAAGAGGGCTCAATAGCCCCAGGAAAGGCAGACTCCTCAAAAACATGCTCATGCAGGAGAAACCCAATCTTCTCTTCGTTCAAGAAACCAAATGCAACATGAAATTTTTGGAAAAAATTGCAATAAAAGTTTGGCCAGGAGGACAAATCTCTGCAGTTGATGCAAGAGGCGCCTCAGGAGGCCTAGCAATCCTCTGGGATTCCAGAATCATTCAGCTCAGCAATATTCATGCCAACAAGCACTTCATTCAAGCTACTTTTCACTTACTCGGTACCAATATTCATGGACACATAACCAATGTGTACTTTCCTCAAGATTCTCATCAAAAAGCAGAAGTTTTGGACCATCTTTCAGCTCTCAACACAAATAGGCAATACCCTCTATGGATTGTCGGGGGGGACTTCAATATGATAACAAGAACTGAAGAAAAGCAAGGAGGGAGAGACACTGGTATCAGGGATGGCCACCTTCTCAAAGACTTTGTGAGATCGAACTGGTTAATCGATCTCCCTTCAAACAATGGCCTCTTTACATGGACCAACAAAAGGGAGGGAGCTCATCAAATAGCCTCCAGGCTCGACCGCTTCCTCATCTCAGATAATGCCCCCCATCTAGGTGGTGATATAATCTCCTCAATTCTGCCTATTTCAGGATCGGACCACTGGCCTATTGAACTTCAATGGCAGAGACCAGGTAATACTACCAAGCGACCCTTTCGCTTTGAATCTTTTTGGCTAACTCATCCTAATTTCAAGGATTTTGTTAGACAGTCCTGGCTTAACTATCAACCTTCAGGCTCATCCAAGATGGCTCGATTCCAAAAGAAACTTCAACTCCTCAAAAAAGATATCAAACATTGGAATCTGAACACTTTTGGTAACATCTTTGAAGCTCAAGCAGCGCTCAACCAGAACATGAAGCAAATTCAAAGTAGAATCATGGCTGAAGGACGCACCACTGAACTCACCCAACAGGAACAGAAGATTGAAGAACAAATTCAGAACAGAGCCCTTCAAGAGGAAATTCTCTGGAAGCAGAAGTCTCGTATAAAATGGTTGAAGGAGGGAGAACGGAACACTAGGTTCTTCCACAACACCACTGTTCAGCGCAGAATGCACAATCTCATCTCCCACATCCAAAATTAGCAAGGAGAGCGAGTGGAATCACACGAAGGGATTGAAGAAATTCTGCTTAACTTCTTTAAGGAAGTTCATCAGGAAGCAGATATCAACCGGCTCCCAGATATTGAGAAAATTCTCCCCCACATCCCTCGACTTATCTCCCCAGAGCATAACAACCTTCTTCTCCAACCGATCCAGCTTCATGAAGTAGACATGGCAGTCAGAAATATAAAAGCCGGGAAAGCTCCAGGCCCTGATGGGTTCACTTCGGATTTCTTCCATCACTTCTGGGATCTAATCCAAATTGAGGTCTGGCAGCTGGTCGAGGAATCTAGGGCTCTTCGATGGATGTACCCAGGGTTGAATGCCACTTTTCTGGCTCTCATCCCCAAGTCAGAAGGAGCCAACAAACCGGAAAAGTATCGCCCTATTGCTCTCTGCAATATCACTTACAAAATAGTTTCAAAAGTCATTGCAAATCATTTGAAACCTCTTCTCCCTCTCCTCATCTCTCCTGAGCAATCCGGATACGTTGAAGGCCGTCAAATCACTGATGGCATAATCCTCACCCATGAAATTCTCCACTCGCTGAAGCATTCCAAAAAGCCAGGTATGCTGCTCAAAATCGATCTCTCAAAGGCTTTTGATAGTGTTAGTTGGATTTACATTCAAAAAAATTTAAACGCCTTCGGTTTTGATCCCTCCTGGACTAGATGGCTACTCAGTTTAATTTCTTCTTCCTTCTTTTCTATCTTAATCAATGGCATTCCCTCTGACACCTTCCGCCCATCCAGAGGCATCAGGCAGGGAGACCCACTCTCTCCCTTCCTCTTCGTTATTATTGCTGAAGGACTTGGTCGTTCCATCAAATCCGCTGCTCTCTCCCATAATCTGAAAGGCCTTTCCTTTAACAATTCTCCTGCTTTCACCCACCAACAATTTGTAGACGATAATATGCTCTTCGGCCACCCCTCAGTCCAAGAAGCTCGCCGCCTCAAAGACCTTCTGTCTACCTTCTCAGAAGCCTCAGGTGCTCTCATCAATCGAGTAAAATCTCAAATCTTCTTTTTCAACACCCCTACGGCCACTCAAACCTCGATTGCCCGTATTTTAGGCTTTACTCTTGCCAAGCTTCCCTCTAAATACTTAGGGGCCCCCATGATAGCCTCAGCTCTTAAACACGCTTCATGGACTGACCTTCTGGACAAATTCGAAGCCAAGCTTTCTCTTTGGACCCACAGAGCCCTGAATATGGCCAGCAGAATCATTCTCATCAAAGCAGTCCTGCAATCCTTACCGCTTTATCTGTTCACTCTCTTAGCTGCTCCAAAATGGGTGATTAAAGCCATAAAGAACCTCCAGCGCAACTTCCTCTGGGGCAGTTCAGGCAAAAATCGCAAATGGGCCTTGGTTAAATGGGATAAGGTCTGCCTTCCCAAGAATTCAGGTGGCATTGGTCTTAGAGACCCAGCTCTAAGCAATACAGTTATGGGTGCCAAACTTTGGTGGCGCTGGCTTGCCCACCCCAACACTCCGTGGGCCTCCTTATGGACAACTAAATATGCCAATAACAAACCGCTGGAAGACAGAATTAGGATGTTGGAGCTAAGTGCTGGCTCTATTATTTGGAACGCAGCTATACAACACAGACATTTAATCCAGCAGCACTGTTTCTGGGAAATAAAGGATGGACAGACTGCTAGATTTTGGGATGACTCCTGGCAGCAACTCCCAAAGCTCCGGGATCTCATTCCAAATCTCCCGCCTACCCACCCCCAGCTTCACAACTCTGTCACTGTTCACAGCCACTGGAACCCCTCCGCCAACCCAAAAAGCAGACAATGGCAAAAGGCAGACCAGATCTTGGGAGAAGCAGCCAACGAGGACCTCATCCAAGCTCTAGATACCGAACTTCAAAAAAGGCAAATCACCATATACAATGGCTCGGATCTGCTGAGATGGGGCTATGAAGAAAAAGGCACCTTTTCTACTAGAGAGGCCTACAACATCATCATCCAGGACAAAACCATCAAGGACAAAATTTGGAATCAAATCTGGGATTCTCATCTTTGGCCTAAAGTTTCTACTTTTTTATGGCTTCTATCCCACAACAGGATTCTAACATGGGATAATCTTCGCAAACGAAGTTTCTCTGGACCTTCCATTTGTCTCAACTGCCGTCAAGAGGAAGAAACTGCAATCCATCTCCTATTTCATTGCAGCCTAGCTAAGCAACTTTGGGACAAAGCTACCTTCAGGTGCCCAAAGGATCACAGAGTCCAGAATGACCTCAAGGCGACTCTCCGCAATTGGCCCCATACTCCCTATCAAAGCAAGCTCCTCAACTCTCTTTGGCAACTTCTTCCTGGGTTCTTACTATGGAATATCTGGAAAGAAAGAAACCGACGTATCTTCAAAGATCAGTATCAATCAATTGATCAACTCTGGCATATCCTCCTCAAATTCCTCAAAGATACGCTCTCCGTCCATAGCTGGACAGCTGAGGATCTCCCCTCGACTCCTTCAGAACAATCTATATGGAGCAATTGGCAAATATCCCTTTCGCACCAGATTTCGTCCATGGGTACCAATCCCAACCATCAAGAGAAAGACAAAGGCTGGACTCCCCCCCCACCTAATCTCTTCCAGCTTAATTTCGATGGAGCATCGAAAGGTAACCCAGGGCCTTCTGGATTCGGCGGGGTCTTCCGAGATCACACAGGCACTCCGCATCTCATATACCTAGGCTCTAATGGATGGGATACAAATAATTTGTCTGAATTAGAAGGACTCTGGCAAGGTCTTCTCCAGGCTCAAAAGCACAACCTCTTTCCGCTAAAAATTGAAGGTGATTCACAAATCATTATAAATATGTGCAAAAAACTTTCCCAGGGAACTTTTGTTCACAAAGTCAGTCAAAGCTGGAGAATGGCTCACCGTCTGGATCTCATCCAACAATGGCTCATTCAGTATCAGGCCGTCTCCTTCCAGCACACCTTGCGTGAAGGAAATAAACTCGCAGATTTTCTGGCAAATGTTGGGGTTGATTCCAAAAGAGATGACTTCTCAGGCACCACTCTTACCATTGGCACAGAAGAGCAACTCAAACATTTTCTTCAGCTGGTTGAAGAAGATAAACCTCCCTGGCAAGAAATTCCCCCGGATCCGGGTGATTTCCAAGTGCCGCCACCTCAGCAATCAACGTGCCCAGCACATGGCCATCGGAACGGCAGCTGGACGGAGGGCGATCGCCATAACTGTTCGCAGCTCCCGGAGGATGGCATTCATTGTGCCTCACCGCCGATCCCTGGACAGGACAACCCACCGTTAATTCCTCTTCATTGCTCTGCAGAGGCAGTAATGTCACCTCCTGGCTCGAATTTGGCGTCCACCACTGATAAATTGAGTTGCGCAAAGACAAAATGCAGACATTCTCTGCGAAATCCTCTCCGCCTCTCTGCTCCGTCCTCAGCTCAGCTCGTGGTCGACCCTTCGGCCCTCGAGTTTTCTCAGTCGTTTCTTGGATCCCTGCCGAGTTTATTCAACCAGTCGTCCACGGATTCCAATATGCGCACTCGTGGTGTGTCGCGCAGAGGTGGTTCTTCTTCCTCCAGGGGTCGATCTTGTCCCTCTGCCTCGCCTCTGGTCATACCCATTTCATCCGCCTCTCCTTCATCTCCGCCGCCCTCTCCCTCCAGGCCTGCACCCAACTCCTCCTTTCAGAATTCGCGGTTTACCTTCCGTAGTCGTCTCCACCAACCCATCATCACCTTCACTACGACCATCATGGTTTCAGAGGAAGCCGAGGAACCTGTTGACCCCATCAGCTCGTCCACCCCCTCCCCTGAAGGTAGCCTTTCGCAGGAAGCTGAAGTCAATCCACCCCCCTCTGCCATGCACATGCAAGAGGACTCCCCGCGAAATGCGGAGGTGTCTGGCACGCCGATTGTCGATGAGACGGAAATCATTTCCTGTGGTCTTGTTCAGCGAAATTTTGGTATCATGCACCTGCTCACTCAAACGGAAGAAAGCGTTCGTGACGAAGAGGAAGAATCTCCGCCTGCTGCTCCAATTCCAGCACCCGCCCGACGCTCCGACCCGCAAAGCTCGGGCAAGTAAGTGTTTTTTCGGTCCACATGATCATACATTTTCACAGGTTTTGGTTCAACACCCTCTCGGCAAGTTCTTCACATGCTCCGGGTCGCTCTTAATTCTGGGCTGAGGCCGACCTCAAAGCCCATTTTTCTTCAGCTGTTATTCACGCTTCTATGTTTGGTTGGGAATTTTTGCTGGTTCGCTTCCTCTGCTTGGCTTCCCCAGCAAGCACGAAGCTTTTTTGTAATGTCCACTGTAATGTCTATCATAAGCCTGCTGTCTGGTTTCTCTTCTTTTTCTCCAGGCACACTGCTCGTCTTCTGTTCTCGAGTCTCTCTGCTAAGGGCCAGGATACTGGCCCTCTGAGGCGCTGTCCTCATTGTAAATCTTTTCTACTTTTTTATTAATAGATTAGCTCTGATTCAGAAAGAAAAAAATAATAATAATAAAAAAAAAAAAAAAAAAAAAAAAAAATTTTAAAAATTTAATATAATATAAAAATATAATTAATCTTGAATTTTAGGTGAAATTTTCTAAATAAATCTGACTAAAACTAAACTCATGAATTCTTCTCAGACATACAAATTTATGTTTTGACTATTATAAAAACTCGTTTCCTTTTAACTTATCACACCTTAAAAATGGTACTACTGACAACTCTTTATTTTATATTTTTAGACACTATCAAGTCTGTGGTTAGCCAAAATTTCTTTAATGCATCTTAAATTCTGTTATTAGAAAAGCATTTTTAATAAATAAAAAAATTATTAAAATTTTATAATTTATATTGAATATTGGTTTAATCCATCTTAAAGTTTTTATATAAATTAATTATATATTTTTAATAAAATATTTATTAATTTTTTATAATTTATATTAAATGTTTTAGAAAATTTCTAAACCAATTTTCTTGTCTATACATCTGAGCACCTTTATTACATAATAATTATTAACCAATTTAAATAATTTAAAATAAGAATCTCAGATTTGTAATTCATAAAGTTGCACATAAAACCATCTTATCTAATAATTTTTTTAGACATAAAAATAAAAGTATTCAGAAAATATAAATTAGGGGAGACTCAATCATATCATAGACCATTGTTGTAGGTAAACAATGTAACAAATGTAACATGATACAATACCATTCACTCTATTTTCACTCGTCATTAATGTTTTTTCTTCAAATGCACTCCTCAGTGATGGAGTTGAAGAACTTTCACCTATTAGTTGGATAAATTTATAAGAAATAATGTATGGTTTTTAAAGAATTATTAAAATGATTTAATTTTATTAAATCATATTTAAATTTTATTTATTAGTTAAAGGCTTTTTATTTTAATTTAATGTAGATAAAAATTTGTTATTTTTTATTTTTTAGTTGACGATTTAGACTGATTCTAAAGGGAATATGTTCAGCGTATGTTTCGTTTGAATGCTTATTAATAGTTGTAAATTGTAGTGACTGATGTTGAAGAGAATATGTTCAGCATATACTTTCTCTGAATGGTTATTAATAGTTGTAGGTTGCATTGAATTTATTAAATTTATGATGTCCCCAAACCCACCAAATTAAGATGTTTTAATTTTATTAAATTATGTTTAAATTTTACTTGTTAGCCCAAGGTTTCCTATTCAACTTAATATGGATGAGGATCTATTGATTTTTTTTTTTTAATTGGCGACCTATATTGATTCTCAAGGAATATGCTCAGCATATGCTTCCTCTTAGGTTGCATTGACTTTTAATAAATTTAAAAAAATTGATATCCTAATGCCCTTCCTCTTAGGTTGCATTGACTTTTAATAAATTTAAAAAAATTGATATCCTAATGCCCATCAATTTCCTGGAGATTTTCAAATCATACTTAATTTTAGAAATTTTGCCTTATATTTTGGTTGTGAAGAATAGGAACTCTTCAACGCTTATGTTTTTTTATGAATAGGTGAGATTTTTAAGGGTTAAGTAAAATCAAAGTTAATAATAATATTTTTGTTGCAATCTTTTTTTTATATATATTTTTATCAACCGTAAATACAAATGAAGCCTTTGGCTATATCAACAACATTACATTAATATTTTTAATGTGGTTGTACTAGTTATCTAATATTAAAATAAAATTCTTCATTAATAAAATTTGACCTAATTTTAAGTGCAATTCTCTTAACAAAACTCACTAAAAATAAATGCCTTTAGCATACCCTAATTGTATATCATGAAAAATTGCATTTAAAAAAACATAAAATATTTATATATTCATACTCATGATGGACTTTCATATTTAATTAAATTATTCCCCCTTAGGAATTCTGTTAAGACTTGCACAAATTTATGGTTTTTCTCTAATAAAAATTAGTCTCCTTACCATGTATCACATCTAAGATAATGTCTTTTGTGCCACAATGCACATCACACATCAATTTTATTTAGGGGTTGACATATCACATCATTCTAGATTTTTCCCTCATCCCATCCTTAAAATTTTATTGTCCTCTTTACATGTTTGGCCCAAAAGTTATTTTCACATGACATATCATTTGACCTAAAGATTTCTTTGTGCCTAAAATATTGCAAGTGGAAATTTTACTGATGTGAAGTGTCACATCTCCCAAATGTTTGTATCCATGTAAGGTATTGCATCTTCTCCATCTTTTTATCTTTGTAACAACTTTTTATTTATTGCATTACACAAAATTTTCTTTTCATGTGACACATCAAACTTTCTCAAATTTTCCTTCACCATAATAAATACCTTTATCTTATCATATTGTATCAATTAAATAATTAATGTGTATGTGTGACACGATTTTATAATATTTTGGTTCTACCTTTAAATACTTTTTTGTTCTCTTCATTAGATGCTATATGCATGTATGCAAATAATAAGAACTTAATTCTTGACATTCATTTAAGTGGAACTCATGGGTCATATTCAACATCAAATTTAGGTTATTGTTGCAAAATCTTTTTCCTTTCATGTGGTATGAAACAAAATTTCTTGCATGTTTTATTTTGTCTCAAAATATTCTAACTAGCCAATTTGCATTTATAATGTTCCATGATAGCAAATGTAGACATAAGTAAACTATTTTCTTAGATTCCACTAATATTCATTGTATATACTTGGCCTAATATATTGATGTGGAAATATTGTATATAGTTGACCTTTGAATTCAATCATGTATCATTTTCCATAAAGATTAAGTGCAAGATAATTCCATCGATAATAATAGGAAAATCTATTCCATGACTCAAAATGCAAAACCAGACTCCATGCTTATCTTACAAATTCTAACTCTTAGACAATTAAAAAAACATATCTTATCTTGTTTCCCTCTTTAATGGAAGTAATGCTATAAAGAGCATTTTTATTCCATTTTCATGGGGTTTTTCACATGGAAAACTAAAAATGGGTTTGGTTCAAATAAACGGATGGAAGTAATGTTATCCAAAGCATATTTTATTCCATTTTCAAAATGCATTTAACATCAAGGAAATCTAAAAATGGATTTGGTTCAAAGAAACCAATTTATTTGTAGATCCACTTAGTAATGCAAGTATGCATACTCACACACAACTTGAACATGCTCTACAATACCACATATTTAACCAACACTTTATTGATAATTATCATGATTTGGTCTATTTTGTAAGTTTGTTATAGTTACAACAAGTGGCAACTCTAAAAATAGAAGTTATTGGCATTCCAAACCATAGTGTAAGTGTATGCCATTATACCATTCTTCCATTATAATCAAATGATCCAATGCCTAAAATTATTCTTATCCAATCTTTGAATGCATAGACAGGCTTATGGATGGTCTAAATTAGAATTATTTCAAAGTGTAATCAATGTAGTTTCATAAATTCCAAGGGCATTAGGTATGTCTTTTGCTTTCATTCTATTGAAAAAGAAAATAGTGAGATACATATCACTTGTTTGAATATACAAGCAATACAATTTCATCATTCTATACAAATTGGTTAAGTTTACATAATCATTAAAGGGTTCATAAAAATTGGAAAGAAGAAAATAACCATTATAAAAATGATTTGGAAATAACTCTAGATAATACCTCAAAAATAAAACCTTGCATAAAGATAGAAAACTAGTCCTACATTTACAATTGGGGGGGTGTTATATAATACAAAAGACCTAAAACAAAATTATACCCGAAATTCCTTCCAAATAATGCTATAAAGGAGAGAATAACTAATTATTTTAATAGTATATTAATCAATACGACATTCAAATCTCAGATTTGCATCAATTTTAATATAAGAAAATATCGAGATCTAAGAACTTGCTCTGAAAAATGGTGTGAACCATTAAATATTTCTCCATATCTATACATGGGCCTTTGGTGGTCGTTCTTATGTTCAAAGGTTGGCATTGTATTGTATAAAAAATTACCTATAGATAAGATAGCCTTCTCATTAACCTCATTATAGTTAGTGATAAGCTACATAATAGATCATTATGGATTCCACATACATCTAATGCATGCAAACAAACTATGCTAGGTGAGATGAAAAGGATGTTAGATTACCTTTTCTCGATGATTTCAAAGTCATATCACCTTAGATACTTTTTACAGGTATCATCCTATAACTACTACCTAGATAAAAGATAGAAAACTAGACTTTTCTCAAATATTTTAGCACATAAAACATAATTTCCTATAAAGAGTTTTAATATAATGCGTCAAGGACTATTAGATACAAAAAACTTGAATCATAAATGCCACATCATATTTAAATGATGCTAGAGGGTGGTAACATATATTTATATTAATAAAGTAAGTCACAACAAGTACAAATTACATTGAGTATCTTGCTAGACTACTAGCTTTGACTTCCTTGAGTTCCTCCTTTGTCACACTTGCTTGGTTGGAAGAAATGAGATATTAAATCTCCATTTCATGGATAAATTACAATGAACTATCTAACCTAGGATGATGTCCTCAGTTGTGTTGATTCCCAATAGAAAACAATAATAAAAAAGCATAAGACATATTTTCTCAATAGGTCAAGGATGCATCTCTCTCTTGATGCCCTCTACCCTTAACTTGTCTCCTTTTTATAGAATTTTTAAGGAGCTTGATGATTGATGGCCCTCGATATTACATCAAGAATGCTAAAATTCCTAAATCTCTCAGCTATAATTATCTAGGGTTAGTACAAACTTAAGAAGGGAAAACACTATGTGTACAACAAGTAATATATTATTTCTTTGTGATCTAGTGTAAGCGAAAAAAAACTAGGTTGTAAATACATTATTAAATTATATCTTTATTATTAAAATTAAATTATATGTTTATTTTTCTATTCACAATATTGATGTTTCCTTCCATATAAATTTATAAAATTATAAAATATAAAAGTCACATCTTCTTTTACATGATTATTATATTATAAATATAAATAATATTTTTAAATACTTAATTTAATTAATATAATTTTTTGATTTATTATTTATTATAATCAGAAAATTATTTTGTAGTTTAAAAAAATATTTTGATTTTTTTTAGACCAAAGCAAATGTGTTCTTTATATCTATCATATTTAAGAATGGCATGGCATTTAAATCAGAATATCATTTAACATAACTAAATTCCGTATCTCCGTATTACATCATCATACAAAACTAAACCCTATCTTAAATAAGTTGAACTACTATGGTTAATATTATTAAATAATTTGATTATCAACGTTTTTCTTTTTAAATGTAACTCGATTATTCAAACTTTTTATGTATGGTACGTTTGCTGAATCATTCGAATTTTATTAGATATTTTTTTCCAGTACATACAATTTTCAAGGAGGATTAATTTTACACGATTCACTCAGCGATGATCACATATTGAAGCTATCTTTCTTAAGCTTTGGTTTTTCCCTTCTTCTACTGGACAGGCCCTTCTGCATATTATCGGGTAAGTGTGGGAAAGAGCATAACGGAAGTATGTAACTTTCTATTTACCTTCTAGTGTAAGGGCGCGATATTTACAAATTGACTATAAAGTTGGTAACGCTAAAGGCACATTTTTCAATACTTCAGAGAAAGTTGATAACGATTGGTAAAGTGTGAGAAAGTGGATATGGTTGTATGAAACCATCTTTTTACCTTCTTCTGGCGGAAAGGAGGTTTTTGCATATTGAGGGGAAATGGGTTTTCCCTGTTGAGGGGCCATTTCCCATGTCGAGAACAAAGTTCTAGTGAGCATTGTAAGTTTGTAATGGACTTCCTGGAAATTGTCAAGAAAGTAATAACGTAACAATCTCTTTACCTTCCACGCATTGAAAAAAAATCCCTGTACCCTCCACCCATTGAAAAGCGATTTTAATATCTAAGCTGAAAGGCACTTCCTAAAATTCCCGAGAAAATCGTGACGATTCCATGAAATGCTACCTTCCCTGTAGCGTCAAGGCACTTCCTAGAAATTCCCGAGAAAGAGAAAATCGGTGAAGATTCTTGCTACCTTCAACTTCTATCCGTTATTATGGGAGTTGTTTCTAAAGAGATTTTTTGGAAGTTTTTTAGTGAATTTTTCTGGTCAGAATTTTGCAGCAATTTATTGAAATAGCAAGTTTTGTAGTTAATTTCTACACAATTTCAAAGAGCTGAATCCAATATACAGTTAAAAAACCATTTTAAATAATACAAATCAAAATTTCCATACCGGAATTTTCAAAAAAAAATCGGGTTCAAAACAACTCTTATCAGAGGTAGCCGTGGAAAAAGGAGCGATGGCGCGTATCGCTAGGGTTCCCGCACAGAACAATGCCTCTGGTTACGATTTTTCCGAGCCTATCCCGATCATTTGCAAGGTTCATGATCGGTGTGGATCAGTTCTGACGGTTTTGAAGCCAGGGTCTCAATGTTTAGTCATTACGAGCAAGAGATTCAGATGGTCCGACTCAATGGACACGCTCTGCTATGCAGCCTCAAGGTACGTTGATTTTTATTTAAATAGTGCCTCTAGCGGTCCTGCAGGACGTGGTGTTGGAGATTTATTTTGGTCACTCCGGTGAAAGGATATATGCTTTCCAGGTAAGGTGGTCTCATTCTGATTTGTTGAGGGAGCAATATTTATATGCAGAGTGATTGTTGTGGATTTCTTCCTATTCTTTCCCCATAATTTTGTATGGCCTGCGCAGGTTCCGGGCAGAGCATCCCTGTGATTTATCCATTCTATATTTTTGTCTTTTTTCAATCATAAAACAGGAAAATAATCAGATTTTCATATTTCAATTAATTCATGAAAAAACAGGAAAATAATCAAATTTTCAGATCTTTATTAGAATTTTTGGAGGAACACCAATTATTCTCGGATTTAGTTATATCCTGAAATTGATTTAGTTATATCCTTAAAATTGTCCATGAAAAGAAATGGGGCATATTCACAAAATACCAATGTCAACAATATAAAGGAAGGGTTCTCCCTGACTTCTCCTCGCCTGAACAAACTATTATATCTAGAAACTCAACAATAATAATGAATTCTAAACATCAATTATCTTTCAAAGATAGGGCTCTGGTTATGCAAATCAGTCCCAATTTATGAATCCACGTCCTTATATTGTTGACCAAATGGAACATGATAACTTATTTTTGGAGGTTAACAATGTAAAGGTTTCTGCTTTTTTTTTCTGTCTTTTTATAAAGGGAAATTATATGTAGATTCAATGACTTCTGGCCTAAACTAGAAGCTATTACCCAATGGATATTTGTGTTATGGACACCAAATTGTGACATATACTTATTTTCCAAAGAATTTTTCATAGTCCAATTTGAAACCCAAAAAGACCTGGATTTTGTAATTCACAAAGGGCTATGGTTTTGGGGAAGTGCAGGTTTATTTATCAATCCATGGTTTCTGGAGTTTGATTCCTCAACAATGGTGATCAGGTGAGGGTTCCACTGCTCCCGCTTCCTTTTTGGCACCATAAAGTCATTTAAGACATAAAAAATGGGTTGGGCAAGTTGAAAACAAGGGACATGGAAAGAATAAAAAATGTTTTTTTTTTTGTCTTTACCAGAATATGTATGGAAATAGATGTGAGCAAAGGAATTCCAGATCACATAATTTTGAAGAAAATTAATTTTTAGTGGACACAAGTTTTGGACTCTGAAAACATGGCATTCTGATGTCGTTAATGTTTTAAAATAGGCCATCTGCAAAATACTTACCCACAAACTACAAAAACTCCAAAAAAAGAAAAAGAGGTAACCCAATCACCGAAAAAAATGACTATTTTCCGAGCTTACATGCCCAGAAGCTAAGAAAACTCAAAAAAAAAAGAAAATTAGGTAACCCAATCATGCAAAACGATGACAATTTTCAGGAGGAAGAAGAAGAAATCAAAAAGAATATGCAAACTCAACGTGATGCAAATAATATGGCTCCCTCTAGATATTAATGGGAAGAGGTCTCTTAACTACCGATACAGCAGAACCCTATCCTTAGTAGTAAGGAGAGCTCAGAGAGTTAGAGGACACAAAAAGAGCCCAAAAGAAATCAAAGAGAATCTCAAAGCTCAACATGACGTAGATAATATGGCTCCCTCTGGATATCAATTGGAAAAGGTCTCATAGCTACCAACGAGAACAATTATATAGATATAACAAAATCCTATCCTTAGTAGTAAGAAGACCTGAGATGGTTATGGGGCACAAAAAGATTCCACGTCTCGAAAAGCTATGATTTTGATAAAGAATCTCCATAGGTGGTCATTGAAAATGCATTGGCATTGGTTTATATGGAATCAGCTCTAGATGTTTGGCACAAGGCACAACAAACAAGGGCAAAAGATTAGGTAATGTTCATTTTTCCCATCAATTTTGTTAATGTTTCTTTTTATTTTTCGTTTTTTTTTAAATTCTTTATCGTATATGTAAAATGTAATTTTATTTTTTATTTTGATGAATAAAATTAAGCTTTTATTTTTGACAAAAAAATACTATTTTATTGGAAATTTATGAATTTTAGTTAAAAATATTATTCTAAAATAAAAATAAAAATATATTTTATTTAAATAAAAAACATAATAATATATCACTCTATATAGGATTTAATACATTTTATATGTTTTTTGGATGAGATTAGATATAAATTGTTAATAAATCAAATATTTCGATACCTTTTGACTATCATCTAACCATTATTTTATTTTCATATAAAAACTCAAAATATATATTGAAGACTAAAATTATTAATATCTAATTAAATATGAACCAAATTAAGTAATTAGATTTTAACTTAATAATTTAATTTATTTTGAAATAAAATTTCATTGGTATTAAAATACATAATAGTATATTAATATGATAAATTAATAATATATAATAATAGCAATTATTATATAATAGATTATAATATATAACAAGGGAGCCACTGCCCTGGCGGTAGTTGTAATCAACACTTCTCCTTAATCAACTTTTGTGTTAATCAACTTTTGTGTTATATTTTTTTTACAGATAACTTGGGTAGAGTGCATGTAAACATGGCATTGGACATTGGAACTTGGCATGAAGCACTGACATCGAGTGCATCGACACCTTAATCAAGTACAGGCACTTGGCCCAAAGTATAACATTGAAACATGAGCAAGGCTTTGGAATAGTGGCACAAAAAAAACAAAGTAACAAATGTAAAGCATGCAGCTCTCAGCACATTTTTTATGTTTAAGAATTAGCCATTATTAAATTAAATGAAGGAATTCGTAATCAACTCCCCACTACTCACTCAAATTTGGAAAATAATATTAATAATCAACTTACTGATAGTCATACGAATTTGGAAAATAGTAACCAATAAAGTAAGAAATATGATAAATGTAATAATAAGTAATAATAATATCCAATAATATACAACAAATAATACAATTTCAATGATTAATGATAATCGTTCATTTTCAAAATGGAAATAAATCATTGTTCATCTTTATGATCAAATAACAGAGAACACAATGTTGAAGACCAATCATAATGTTGCCATTGAAAAATAACTAAATAATATTTATGATCCTAAATATAAAATATTCAGATGTCGAAGGAAATCATTGTTCATCTTTATGATCAAATAACAGAGAACACAATGTTGAAGACCAATCATAATGTTGCCATTGAAAAATAACTAAATAATATTTATGATCCTAAATATAAAATATTCAGATGTCGAAGGTTACAGCTAGTACATTAGGATAACGAGCAAACTGTTACCCCGCGTCAACTGCCTTCCACTGCCCAGTTGACTGTTGAAAGAAATAAGTGATAGGATCATATTTCTCAGTAACCCCACTCACAAAAATCCATTCACCCCAGGCTGCAGCACAGACAGTAAAGTCTATCTTTTGCGGAACATAGAAGTTGTTCTGTAAGTTTTTAGATATAAATTATGTAAAATATTTTCAATCTATTTAATTTAATATTTAATATTTTGAGTGGATGTTACATTTATTATTTGGCATAATAAAAGTTTAAAATAATATAAATTACAGATATAAAAAAAAAGTAAGAATGTAAAAGTAAAAGTGGATTTAAATCATTTTCAGCCTTTTTAATATCACAAATACTAAATTCTATTCAAGCCTTTTTAATATCACAAATACTACCAATTCTATTCAACCTCTTTTTAGCTATCAAATATCCAATGACTAGTTTCATTATGAATTGAGTGCATCGACACCTTAATCGAGTACAGGCACTTGGCCCAGAGTATAACACTGAAACATGAGCAAGGCTTTGGAATAGTGGCACTAGGACAAAAAAACAAAGTAACAAATGTAAAGCATGCACCTCTGAGCACATTTTGCTGAGCACATTTTTTATTTTTAAGAATTAGCCATTATTAAACTAAATGAAGGAATTCCTAATCAACTCCCCACTACTCACTCAAATTTGGAAAATAATATTAATAATCAACTTACTGATAGTCATACGAATTTGGAAAATAGTAACAAATAAAGTAAAAAATATGATAAATGTAAGACTTTATTCCCAAGTATGTGAGGCAGCGCATGCAAGTGCAGGTGTCGGGGAGATCCAACTACGTAGACCACCTGCATGACACGCCCTATTGCATAACCATTTGGATAGTCTCCAAGAGAGCCACGAGCCATCCATACTCATCTTGCTTGTAACAACTGCATGGCCTGTAAGAAATGTATCCAAAGAAATGTTGTCACATGTAACAAATGCATCGCCTGTAAGAACGGAGGAGATATAGCATCATCCCCTAACAAATGAATGCAAATTCATAAGAATAAATGACAAGATATAGCTTCATACGCCACCCTTTGCCAGAGCCTTTAAATACAGTTCAAGTAAGCACTGAAGCCTCAAAACCTATTATTGTAATAAATGAATTAGGAGGGGATTCTATTCTGCAGAGTGCTCCGAGACGCAGGAATTTAATGGAATCTAGCAATGCAGTAAATAATATGCCTGCAAATATTCCCATTGTAAACCGTCTAAAATATGTGAAAAGAGCACAAAGGAAGCGAGAAAAACAGTTTGTCTTACATTCATCTTCACATGTTGTGGCTTCAACAGGACCAGAGCCTGAAATATATTGTGCTGGTTCCCAACCCGCGCTGGATCCAATAACACAGAAAACACAACAACTATTGTCTGTTCCTCCTGTTCCATTTTTTGGCAGATCAATAAGATAATGTAGCAGGACTCGCGCAGCTGGTTCCCGGCGGCCTTAAACCTTCGTTAGACTTTTCCGACTGCTCACTTATTCGGCTGGGGACATCTAGGACTGCGCCCTATTACAGTATTCCGTTCGACACACAAGCACAAATATCCAAATTAATTTTTTGAACTTATCCCAAGTGGCATCGCACTCATTAGCTATGGTGGCTCTCGGTGGCTACCAACGGCTTTGCGACAACGAGCTACGACTCTTTTCCTCTTCAAAGAAAAAAAAATGAACTTCTTACCCTAATTTTCTGAATTTAACTTCTCACGCTAGATTTCTGATACAACTCACACTAGATTTCTGTACAATATGAGCTGCTATTTTTGAATTGATCATATAAATTTGGTGGATTACAATAAATCCAGTAACGGTTACTAAGTTTTTTTAGACTAATATTTTCCTTAAAATAATTTAATATGCAACCACACTAAATTCAACTTTACTATAATTACGATTTCCACCAAAAATACACAAACAAGCTAAAACTTTGAATACAACTACAACTATGTCGATTTCTCATTTACAGCTAGGATTTGTTATAAAAATTAAACAAATTTTTCGCAGAGAAGCAGAGTAAAATTATTTCCCGCATCTCGATTTCGGGGAGTCGCAGAGTTAGATTTCGCTACATAGAGACTTAAAAACAGTCTGTCTTACATTCATCTTCACATGGTTTGGCTTCAACAGGATCAGAGCCTGAAATATATTGTGCTGGTTACCAACCCGCGCTGGATCCAATAACACAGAAAACACAGCAACTATTGTCTGTTTCTCTTGTTCCTTTTTTTGGCAGATCAACAAGATAATGTAGCAGCGGAAGAGAGTTCAAGAAGGAAGAAAAGAGGGCAAATCCCTCTCATGCCTAACATTTTTGAACGTGCTATTGAAGATTACATCGAATGGGGAATAGTTAGTGTATTCCCACTACCCCACAAGCTTTGCCTTCAAAAGTGGTAGAACCCATGAAACTCGGTGCAGGCTTGCCATTGGAGTCTAGACCAGAGAATTATGGCAAACTTGTGAATCCAATGTATAATCCACCCACAGTAGTATTATGGAAAACTTGTGAATCCAATGTATAATCCACCCACAGTAGGAATACAACCAAACAACAATGCCACAGAGAATCATGTATTTGTGGATGCCTCGACAGAGAATCATGTATTTGTGGATGCCTCGACTACTGGCAAAATTGCAGTTGCACCTTCTGTGGGCAATAGCAACATTGCTCTTACTGATTGACCATTTCAACTTGCTCCTCGTTGTGCAACACTGTGTAAAGAAACTCAGGACACTTACCACATTTGTAAGTGACACTTGTGGTTCATGCAAATGTGTTGGTTTGCATGTCACGTTGACGTCTTGCAATATCCGAAAAGATTGGTTCAATGGATTATTACCGCGTATAATTAAATATTGTATAATTAAATATCGGAAAAGTTTGGTTAAATGGATCAGTAGCCCGTATAATTAATACAGGCCCGAAAATAAGACCTTGAACACAAAACTTTGGGTAAAACCAAAAAAACGATGAAATGTTTATTTAAAACATTGGTTAAATGGTTCGGTACGCCTAAATTAATATGAAAATTGATCGATATCGATCGCTATAATCCCATGCTAAGGCAAGGACTAATAATAGTAATTCCAACGCACCAGGGGAGCAAAATTGTTTTATATTGATTTTTAATTTTTCTAAAATAATATTTTAAATACATCCTTATTTTTTTTACAGTAGTAATTTAATGACTAAACCAGATCCTAAATATATAATATGTATGATTATTTTTTTTTGACAGTAATATTTAATGAATAAATCAAGTAGTAAGTTATATATATATATATATTAATATAATATATATATATTCATATATATTCTAATCTGAGGTCTTTTTCTTTAAATTTGAATGCAATTTTTGTTGAAAATTTATATCTATATTATCATTTGTGTTCTCTCATTCCATAAAGGAGCACAATATAATATTAGTCAATATATCAATGGTGTTGTGTATAGAGGTGGCAAATTTGCTTGAATAACAATAACAAAAACTCTACGAATTTGACCAATTTTTTTTCCAAAAATCTGATAGTTAGAATGTGCAAATCTTGTTTTTGATGATGGAAATGAATTCAAATCTATCAAAAATCTGTGGAGTACCCAAAATCTTGAAACTCATGATTGTAACCCAAAATTCCCAAAATTTCTACTAGCTTTTATGAAAATCTCTAATTTTAAAATAATTATTGAACAACTTTAAAATCTCACTTGTTTATGCACTGCTATGGACGAATTGAATATAATCTTACAAATGAATTGAATATAATCCTACAAATAAGTTAATTTTAATATTATGAAATTTAAATTCAAAAACTTCTACATGCAAATGAATGCATTTCGCTTCTATAAGGTTATGTGATGATCAATAAAATAACATTAGCGATGAAGGTTACCTCTTGCCCTTCCAATCTAGATGATTAGAGAACAAAGTTGACGCGCTTCAATTTAACTTCTTAGTTTGCAAGTTGCCCTATGCCACGTAAATAAACCCACTTTTCTCCCGTAGTATTCCAAAACAACGAAGAAAAATAATAGGAGCAAATAGCGTTATCTTTTTTCTTTGCAATCACAATAGTTAGTTAGTTAACGATGTTTAAGCTCTTCACAGTTCCGTTTCTAACATAAACGGAGAAAAGGCAGTTTGCCTTACCCACATGAAAATCAATTTGCGGTAGTCTAAACAGATTGTATTTTTGCCAGGAAAATCATAAAAATTATAAGATTTTTTATTAAATTTAGCAGAGTTTTTTAATCAGTTTTATAGTTAAGAAATTTTAAGATTCTGGGTGATAATTTTTTTTTAATATTGCTGAATTTATTTTTATCATCAAAAATATGATGATTCAAACTGGATTACTGAATTTTTTTTGATCCAAACAAATTCGTCCACCCAACCATCCTTCCTTCTTCAATGAATTTTAGTCTCTCCATTTTTACATAGCCGTTTGCCCTCCTAAATTCCAAATAATCGATTTTACCATTTTATAATATTCTCAGACAATCTGTAAAGGAAAACGCTATTTGTCATGTGACAAGCAAAAAGTGTTCATTTACCTTTATGAGATTCGCGGACTATCCATTAAAATAACAGGACGAAGGGTTTATCTTGCCCCCGACACTCGATAAAAATAGCTATATCCGGAAAGTTTATCCTTTTTCCTGTGCAATTATAAAAGATCGAGAACAAAGTCAAAGAACATTTTCCCCTCAACTTTGGATTTCCCACTTTGACTATTTCCAAGCAAATTCGTTATGGAAAATATCGAGAACAAAGTCAAAGAACATTTTCCCCTCAACTTTGGATTTCCCACTTTGACTATTTCCAAGCAAATTCCTTATGGAAAATGGGAAAAGCAAACCTTCATTTATGTGGGGTTACAAACGAGGCCTTCTGGCGGTGAAATGAAATGATTTTGTTTTAATTATGGAATGACGAGTGGGGACTTTGTGTGCCCGTGAAATGAAATTATTTTCTTTTAATTAGGGAATGATAATATATTAAAAAATAGAAAGAAACGTATGTCTGTTATAAAAATAAAAATTTATAAGAAAAATATAGCAGACTCCTTTTTAAAAGCTATTTATATGTTAGCAAAATTTGGCATTGTAAATAAATCAACTCCTCAACTTTGGCTCTGCCTTTAATTATACCTTTCTTCAGAGTGTGGAAGGCACCTTATCCAATACTGTCTGCGCACGGGAACGCAACATTTAGCACTCACAGATGTTATCATTTCACATGCTTTTGTTTCTTTAGGGGTCAAAACGCAGCGGGAGTGTGCCACCTCAGCTGAGGGATCAAAACGTAACTGGAGTGCTAGTGAATTGAAATTTAAATCTTAAGAAAGAAAACGAAAGAAAAAGTCTTCAATGGCTTAAAAAAACAATTTGTTAGTGAATTGAAATGTAAATCTTAAAAAAAACTAAAGAAAGAGTCGTCAATGGCTTAAGAAAAACAATTCGGTCCGAGCATTAATTAAAAGAGTAGTTTAATGAAGACACAATTTTGTTTGGAAATTAACTGAAATTTCTTGTAAGATTGTAATTAAAATTTGGGAGAAATTTTGGAAAATTTGGTCTAAAGTTGTCCAGTTTCAAAATTTTGGGTGTCTCAAGGGTTTTTGATGGTGGTGAATCCATTTCTACTATAAAAAATGATTTAAACATTCTTATAGTTGGAATTTTTGAAAAAAAAATCCGAGCAAAATTGAAGCCAAAAACTCCAAACAAAATTGTGGCTGTAGATAATGTCTTAATTAAAAAATACATCAAATAAAAATAACAAGTAAAATAGTAATAGTGAAAAGGTAATGAGAACTGAGTTAACAAATATGAAAATGTAATTGATAGAGGACAAATGATGGAAAAACTTTACAATGGATAAAGCCTCTTCGTTCTTCCCTTATGTTATATGGGGATTTTCTTCATTCCTTTATACCTTTTGAAATTAAATGCCAACAAAATGTGAACATTCGTTAGGAAGGGATTCTACATATTGCAGTAAAAATTATGTCTTTGTTGTTCAAATGTGCCAATATTACTTGTAAAATGTGATCCTTTGATATGTATGTATTATAAATGCCCATGCCATTTAAGGTGGGATTTGATTACAAATACCCTTTTGTATAGGCAAATTTGGAACAAAAGTAATATTGTTTGGAACTCATGGAGGGTGAATGTACTTTCTTAAGCTTATCATCACAAAAATTGGTACATACCCAGGCTCATTGTTTTATTTGTAGAATATGTTAATAATTTGATCTAAGTGGTTCATTAAGAAGGCCAAATGTAATCTATAAGTTAAGTGTTAACATCAACTTTTGGCTATTGCATAGTAATACTTTAGGATCCAATTGTTCACTTACTTTGCTTAACATTTGGTAGTGTTATTGGAAATTTTAAAGGCTTTTAACATTCATTGATTATGTTGGGTAGCTATTTTGCTGACTATAAATAAGTGCATTAACATCATCAAGGATATTTTTTAGGATAACATGTGGTCGGTTGTCCCCTTGTTGATGAAATATAGTTTGTAGAGTGTCGTAAGTGTTAAATATATACTAGAGTTTAGATGCATGTAATGCACCCTTATATAATGGAATGACCGTGAGAAGTGGCAATTGTCCAAGGTCTCCGACAAGACTAATTGTGTGGCTATCGAAAGGGGTGTTTTTCTCTAGAGAACATGCTTCCTAAATATGCTCATTGATTTGGTTGAAAAGTATTGGCCAAGTTAAACTCATTTCATCAATGAAAATCTATTATATATGTTTAAGGTATGCTTAGAGGCTGGAAAGTGGGATTCCTTATAATGGGAGAAAATGATTTATAAGAAAACATAGCATAAAATGGATTGTATATATGTAATTTTTTATGGCTATGACACTGGTTGGCAACTAATGTCAATGAAATTTAAAGGAAATCTACAATTGAAGAAAGTGTTTCTTTAATGCATCTAAGAATGTATCATTTTATAGTACCTATATAAATTTGTACAATCATTCTTAGTGGATGGTTCTTATCATTTCCTCTTTAAGGCAATGGAGAGAGTTTTGATTTGGGTGGGGGACAATACTTTCGAATAGGTGTATTAGAATAGCATGGTTGTGACAGTCACTGGTGTGAGTGATTATTTTCTATGAGCTATATGGTTATTTATTACAAGTGGGAGGGGTTCAATGTAGTATTCAAATTATCATTAGGGAAATTTGAGGTCTATGTGTCTCCTAGGGAAATTATAAAATAATAGTAGAAATAATAAAATAAGATTAGATTACATCATTAAATTTTATAGGGAAAAAAGGAAAAACTAGTTTTTCAACACCTATTTTGATGCAGGAGCATCTGATTCAGAGGAAAAATCTTCTGATTTATTCCTTAAAAAATCAAAAAAATCTACAGGCAAGGAGTGGGATCCTTAGCCTGTTGTTTTCCATGTTTTTTAGTTAGATTAGAAATAGAAGATGCCATCTTTTTAGATAGAATAAGGCATGACAAAGAAAAGCTAGGATTTTTTAGGTACTGTTGCTTTGTTTGAGTAATCGCTTTTGTAATAAAGCAGCTAGAGTAGGAATGGGAAAAATCAGCTGCTAATTAGGAAAGTTTCTTCTAGAGTTAGCCTTTCTTTTATGCATGAAAAAGACAGTGTGGATTGATATGGAAGGAGCGCGGACCCTTGAAAAAGAGGGCTTTTTATTGTTGTGTAAAAATCAAAGGGGCGCTGTTCATAATGTTTTTTTTTTTTGGATTGAATAGAACAGAAAAGAAGTGATTGCAAACTGTCGGTATCGATGGGATATGAACGCCTGTAAATGTGTAATAGTGGTGCGAATGCTGTAGTTGTGTATTTATATATGCCTGTGGATTTTCATTTAAAAAGCTGTGTGTAATTTTCATATCGCGTGACCAATGTTGGTATTGTTCTGTGGACGCATCGCCATCATTTAGTCTGAACAGTATTGTGTGCTGTTTGTTATATGGTATGCGTGGGACTGTGGTTCATCCGCACTGTGTGTGCTATCTCCATAGTCAAAATCTGCGCCATCCTTTTAACTGAACCGTATTGTGTGTTGAATTGATGGGGTGTTAACCTCTGCGCGCGCGGGTGTCATAATATTAATACGCACTGTTTTAAATTGAAAGGTTTTGAATTGGGTTTAATCCATACAAATCTGCTTCGGAAACAATCCGAAATAGGTAAGAATTGCGTTGGTTATGCGGAATCGAATGACCCGTGGATAGGTTGTGTGCCACGTTGCCTGGAGTAATATTCCACGTTCATAGATTTGTGGAGACAAGGAATTTGTGTGCAGACTATTTATATACCAGTTCCTTTAATATTGTGACAGATCTACAAAGCAATATATATATATTACAGGGAGAGCGAGTTCATGACTGAGGGTCTCCAGGAATTAGCAAAGGAACAAATAGAAGAGATAGAAGAACCATCAGATTTGGAAGGTTGTCATTGCAACTAGATAGCAGTCCATCATTTGTGGTATCAGAGCCAGCAATTGGCAGTGAAGTAAATCTCAGAAACAGTAGAGGAAGCCTATCAGATAGCACTGAAGGCTGAAGAGAAACTTATAAGGAAGCAATCTGCCAGGGGGAGAGGGACTTTCAGAGGGAAAGGAAGTCAAGGTGGTAGAGGAAGGTCTACAGCACCTAAAGATGGAGCTAGCAGTAGCTCAACCCCGCATGCATCGAGAGGAGGTGATGCAAGAGGCAGAGGGAGTTTCTACAGAGGAAGAGGAGACAGAGGAAGGGGCAGAGAAATAAGATGTTATAGGTGTAACAAACCAGGACACAGAGCTTTTAAATGTCCAGAGAATGCAGAAGTAAGACAGAGAAATGAAATTGTTGCTCCAGCTGAAGGAGAGGCACCAGTTACAGCAGTACCAGAAGAGGAGAACACACCAGAGAAAGGAGAATCTCTGGTACTTAACAAAGTTTTGATTAAATCAGCAAAGGAGGTGACGGAACCGCCGCAAAGGAAAACTTTGTTCAGGACAGTATGCAAAGTTCAAGAGAAATGTTGCCAGATGATCATTGATAGTGGCAGCACTGACAACTTGGTTTCTACGGAAGTGGTGGAGAAATTGAAGCTAAAAACAAGGAGGCATCCAACACCGTATAAGGTGTCATGGTTACAAAAAGGACATCAGCTACTGGTAAGTGAGCAGTGTGAATTAGAGTTTCAAGTGGGCAAGTATAAGGACAAAGTTGTTTGTGATGTGATGCCTATGGACGTGTGTCACATATTGCTGGGGAGACCTTGGCAATATGACAGAGCAGCCATGCATGATGGAAAAAAGAACACTTACAAGTTTGAGAAAGATGGTGTAAATCATACATTACTGCCACTACCAGAAGAAGGCGGATCGGGACAGAAGGCAGATCCAAAAACTCTGCTACTTGGAGGAAAGGAGTATTTGAAGCAGATAAAAGAAGGTGAGGTAAGCTATGCTGTAATTTGCAAGCCCAAGGTAATCATGACTTCTACCAAAGTTTCTGATTTACCTGTTGAAATTCAAGAAATGTTGGAGAGTTATTATGATATTATTGTTGATGACTTGCCTAATGAGTTACCGCCTATCCGAAGAATTAGTCATCATATAGATTTAATTCCTGGAGCAAGTTTGCCTAACAAAGCAGCATATAGAATGACTCCTGCAGAAAATGAGGAAGTTAAGAAACAGGTACAAGAATTGCTTGACAAGGGATTGATCAAGGAAAGCTTGAGTCCTTGTGCGGTGCCAACAGTGCTGAGCCCAAAGAAAGATGGAGGCTGGAGGATGTGTACAGACTCAAGAGCCATTAATAAGATCACAATCAGGTATAGATTTCCGCTACCCAGAATTGAAGACTTAATGGATTGCTTGTCTGGTGCAAAATATTTTTCCAAATTAGATCTTAAAAGCGGGTATCATCAAATAAGGATAAGAGAAGGGGATGAGTGGAAAACCGCTTTTAAGACTAATGAGGGGTTATATGAATGGAGAGTGATGCCTTTTGGGTTGTCCAATGCGCCAAGTACATTTATGAGACTTATGAATGAAGTTCTTAAAGAATTCATTGGTAAATTTGTAATAGTATATCTGGACGATATATTAGTCTATAGCAGGTCTAAGGAGGAACACTTGAGGCATTTGAATTATGTCCTGCAAAGGCTACAGCAGGAGAAATTATTGCTGAACTTGAAGAAATGTTCATTCCCGAAAGAAGAGTTGGTGTACTTGGGATTTGTGGTTTCAGCTGAAGGATTAAAGATGGATCCAGAAAAGATCAAAGCAATTGTGGAATGGCCTTCACCCAGAAGTGTTTTTGAGGTAAGGAGTTTTCATGGTCTTGCTAGTTTTTACAGAAAATTCATTAAGAATTTTAGTAAGATTAATGCACCTATTATTGAGACCATCAAGAAAGACAAACAGCCATTTAAGTGGACTGTTGAAGCAGAGAGAAATTTTCAGCTGTTAAAGAAGAGAGTAACTGAAAAGCCTGTTTTGGCTCTTCCTGATTTTAACAAAACTTTTCAAGTTAAGTGTGATGCCAGCGCAGAAGCAATTGGAGGAGTGTTGAGCCAAGAAGATAGACCGATAGCTTACTTCAGCGAAAAGCTAAATGATGCAAAAAGAAAATATTCTTCTTATGATAAAGAGTTTTATGCAGTTGTGCAGGCACTGAAGAAGTGGCGACATTATTTGATGTCAAAAGAATTTATTCTTTATTCAGATAACCATGCTTTGCAGTTTATCATGCAGCAGCCAAAGCTCAACCAGAAACATGCTAAATGGGTGGAATATCTTCAAAGCTTTCATTTTGTGTTGAAGCATATAACTGGACAGTCAAACAAAGTTGCAGATGCCTTAAGTAGAAGGAATGTT
>APFE031753193.1:10841-96573 GCA_000404065.3 Pinus taeda
CCATACCTCTCAATTATTTATATTTTTATTAATTTACCATACCTTTATTATAAATATGGTATTTGGCCCATAGGATTCACTTAAATAAAATCTATTCTTGAAAATTAGGGCGAATGGAAGGTTGTAACTCTTAATTTCAAGGGCTAAATTTACCTTTTTTACGCTCTCCCTTAAAATAAGGTGGGCTATTTGAGGTGATTTGTAAAAATGTACTATGCTACAAAATATTCACCCACTAAAAATTTAAAACCCCTTAATTTCACCAAAGGGCGAACATTTGCCCCTAAAATTTTCCATGCCGGTTAGTATAGCCATAACATGGAAGGTTGCTCTGGAGGCAGTAGGAGTGCATGAAGAAAAAACAACAATAGAAATAAGAAACAAGATAGTTCAAGACAAGGGTAAGAGGAAGATTTTCAAGAACCTAAAGGCTGAGAAAAAATAAAAGATGATAGTAGATCCTATCACTAAGAAAGAAACTTTGGAAGCGGAGGCAAAGAGGGAGCAACACCTAAAGAGAAAGCAAAGGCTGGATGGAGAAGAATGGAAGTTGCATGAAACAGAGAAGAAGTTGAAGGAAGAGTAAGAGATGACAAGGAGAGAAAGGGAAGAGAAGAAAAAACATGTGGAAGATGAAAGGCAAGGTGCAAAGACAGAGGAAACAATGCTCATACTAGTTGAAGAATTAGAACAATCGACAACTAAAGAAGAGGGTGAACAGTTGTAGAATCAAGAGCTTTCTCAGCAGATTAAGCAATTGATCAAAGTAACTGACATGGAGTTGGGGGATGAGCCATGGAATGAAGATACTGACCTCATGCTGAGAGCACCCAAGGTCACCTCTTAGTTTCCTCCACCTCCAGTGTCATAACCAGTACCAAGAGAGCAAGGATAGGTTGTTCTTCTTGATGATGATTCAGTTATGGATGTGCACAATCTTTTTATCGATGAGTTGCAGAAGAAGATTGTACATGCATGGAGGAAATACTTTCTGGATGATCATGTGTCACCTAAATTCATGAAGGAAAGGGTGGTCATGTCAGATTACAAAAAGAATCTATCTGCCATTGTTGATGCCACCTTGGCCTATGTGGGAGCAACGAGCTCAAATGTTAAGTTCATGTTGGCCAAGAATGAAAAAATGGAAAATATATTATAGGCGGTCGTGCAAGAGGAAGAACAACTCACAGAGCATAATGTAGTTTCTGTAATGGAAGAGATGATGAAAGTGATACTTGATGAAGTATCAACACTTGAGACTACCATGTGGAAGCTCTATGAAAGATTCGTCACTGTGCATAAAGCATTTTTCCATTTGTATGGATTACAACAACAGATAAATATGTTTGTTCAAACTTTTAAGGGCATACATGTTGCCATCACCCATGTGAAAGAGTTTACAATACGTTACAAAGGGGCCCCTCTTCATTTTCCAGAGATGATGAAGCCTCAGGAAAATATGGAGAAATCAAAGGTCTAGATGTTAATCCAAAACTATGAGAAGCTAACCCCATTCGTCACCAGCATATAGACCTCATATGCATGGTTGTGCAAGAGTTTGGATGTCATAGTGAGAACACACATGATCCCTTCAATCGGTTCCATCACTGACTCATGTAAACACAAGAACCAAGTCTAATTAGAGATCGACAGGTACATGGAGCAGCTAAGGAAAGAGGCTATCAAGGATGACTTGGAGCTTAGCGTAGATAACATGCAAAAGTACAATGGTGGTCCCGTTACTGTTAAAACCATGTTGCACATGATTTAGGACAAGTTCGATACAAGTTGCAAGACCATATACCCAGATTCTATGGAGACAAGAGACTACTATGAGAGAGACACCATCAAGAAGTTTGGGGACATCATCTCACTGTACCAAGCTTGGCATGAGTATGTGATCGAGAACCACCAAGTGGAGGTTTCTGAGTTGGTCTTTCCCCAAACTTTGGAGTCATAGTGTTTTGTCTTGTTAGGTATTCTCTAGCCCATTTTGTCTCACATGGGTGCATGTGGAAAATGTAATATTATTTGTAAATATTTTGTAAGTGAAATTCCAAGTTTCATTAGTGGAATATGAAAGTTCATTATATTTTGTAATGAGTTACCTGTAAAGAGGTTGAAGAGTCATGAGGGTAGTCAAAGAGTCACAAAGGGGAATGTCAAGTGTCACCCCACCCTTTGTTATAAACAGAACCTCATAACTCGTAGAGGAGTCTTTTGGGAGCCAATATTTTGGCTAGGTTTAGGATTATAAAAGGCTTGGGAGTATTGTGACGAGGCTTGGCTTCTCCATAGCATAGAGCAAGGAGAAGGTATTCTTGATTCTAATGTTCCACTATTAGGACTAGTGGCCATCCATTGTGTATGTATCGATGGAACTTTCACTTATAATAATAATAACAGGGCCAATATTCTTTCATGCGTATGTTGTTCTTGTAGTTGAACTATTATGGTTGCTTTAGCAATGTATGTTGTTTAATTTATGCATTTGCTTATCAACTACTTTGTATGCAATTGTATGAATATTTTTGAATCTGTGTTGTTGGATTAATCTATCACTTTAATTTGAGGACTACTCCCCATTTTCTCTTGTGATGTCATTCTTCTCGTGTGTTCCTTTCATGTTGCATATTATTACAAGCTTCTAAGGGGCACACTTCCCTTTCCCCTCCATGTGTTCAAACCCCCATGCATCTCACTTGACTTGCTGCAAGGTCACACACTTGATTTAGCCCAAATTTATCATACTTATCTATGCACACTACTGCAGTGAAGGAATTATATTACCACCCACTACTGGGAATCCTACTCCAAATGGCCTAAAGTCTAGTTGGGACTTCTTATCGGCGAGATCCCCTAAATGTTGGTTGTGTAGGTTTTAACCCCGTACAGAAATTACCTGCATACGAATTCTAAATCATAGGAAAAATAAAAATGCGAGACCATAACACATAAAACACATATACACAGATTTCCCACTGGATCTCAAAACCGAGACTACCAGCTTGATTTTTCATTATATTCCTTTCATTGTTACAATACATATTTATACATGCCGAAGCATCCAATACCATGGACAGAAAAACCATCGCGTCCAAAACCATGGACAGAAAAACCATAGGTAGCTTCGCCCAAGCTAATATAGGGTCCAATTTTTTTTTTTTCTCGGGTCGCTGCCCCAAACCCCGTAGAGGGGGGCTACCTGCCCCCCTCAAACCCCCCGGTTCACTACGTAGGTTAGTCGTGGAAAGAATATAACACAACCCAACAATGTTTGGCATGTAAAAATGTCAATCATGAAAGATGAGTAACCTGCTACAGTAGGAGGCTAACAGTAGGGTAAAAGTTCCCATTAATGTGGGGTCTTTTGGTAGGCCTACTCCGATATTTTGAAACGAATTAGGGCTTCCATGGATCATTGGAATGCTTCCCGTAACTTCTGAACTGTTGGGGAGAAAATTTTGTTGGTCGATTATTATGATTCCTCCTTGGAGAGGAAATACATTCTTCCTAAAGTAGGTCGACACAACGACAACCATGGCATATATCCAGGGCCTTCCCAGTAGGATGTTGTAATCGAGGTTTCCATCGATAACTTCAACACCAAATTCTACTATTTTGCCCCCCAGTTCAACTTGCAAGTTACTTAATATCCCATATGGGGTGTATGTTCGTCCATCAAATGCTTTTAATGTCGTTGATGATTGTGACAAGGTTGGAGACCCTAAAGTTTTCCAGCAACTCATCGACATAATACATGTGGATGCCCCCTCATCAATAATTTTTCTATGAATAGTTTTGTTAAGGGCTTTCACTTGAATGAGGAAAGCTAGTTGAGCTGGTAGCTGAGGGTCATATCCTTTGTGATTAAAGGACACAAGATTGGAATCCATTGGGTCAATCCCACCTATGGTTGATAATAAAGCCTGCTTTTGGGATGGGCAATTTTGTAGTACCTCAAGTGCCAACATTGCGGAGAGTGATTGAGCTAGATCCTCCACTATATTATAGTGTTGTGCTGCTCTGGTATGAGGATTAAATGTAGATTTGTGTACTACTCCCTTTGGCAGTTTTATTGTTAATTCAGGAATGATGGGTGGCACAACTTCGGTCGAAGTTGTTGAACTACTAGGTTGACCATTATCCTTGTTTTTCAACATCTGTGGATTCCCGTAATCTTTATTCCTTGTCGATATGAGAGCATCATTCAGTTGTTTTGAAACTGACAACATTAGCACTTGGGACGGGGAAACATTTTCGCTAGCAACCAGATTTGTTCCTGGGTTTGGAAACGGATCAGTCAATATAGCCGAGGTTTTTGAACTCTTGAAGAATTTTCTAAGTTCAGCTTTATATGGACACTCTCTAGTCCAGTGATCTTCATCACATATTAGGCATGGACTTCTTGGTTTCTTATCCCAGAAGGGTTTGCAGAAGATTTTCCAGGAGACGACTCCTCCTGGTTCTTCTTCTTCCCTTTCTTTTTCTTCTTGCCTCTTGGTTGCTTGGGTTCTTTGCCTTTGTTTGTCAACATGGCATTAACTTCCGAGGCTAGAAGTTCTTCATTTGCGTTTTGACTTGAAACCGTGCGGGCCTTTCTCGACGTAGCCTTTACGGTTTTAGTGCTTATCGTACCTATCACGCCATCGCTGGCATGAGAGTCCTTGTTTGATTTAGGAGGGGGAGGAACAAAAAATTCCGGTCTAGGTGCATTGGGTATTTTATCGTAGAGCGTGCCAAACTGAGTATAGATCAAGTTTAGATATTGTGCATGAGCAATGACTTGCTCTTCAGTGACGAATCCTCCCTTTGCCACATCTTCTGTAATAGAAGGTAATAATGACTTAATAAACCATTCAGCCAATAGCTGATCAGGAACATATGTTTTTACCATTCTACGACGACATCACCACTCATGAATATGATCGGATATGTGAGTGGCCATCGTTTGTTTGAAATTGGACAGTAACTCAGTTCCTGTTTTGTACCTTATGGGTAACTGAAAATGGGTTAAAAAGGTTGTGGCTAGGGTACTGAAGTTATCAAACGAAGCTCTAGGCAATTCGATATACCATTTTGTTGCCGGACTAGTTAACGTTTGCTGAAAGAGACGAAGTTTGATCGAATCATCATTGGGGGTGTTGGATGAACACCACAGATGAAAGGTCATCACGTGATTCGATGGGTCTTGACCTGAATTTCCATTAAATTTAGGAATATCAGACAGAAGTTTATGTGGAATCACCGACCACCAAGGGGCGTAGGCAATTGGAATGTTTGTTAGTCGATTTATATATGGTAGCTCTAAAGTTGCCACAAAAGGAAACTGTTGATTCAAGCTTGGCTGAGCATACCCAGGATACGATGGAATTGCCTGAGCAGTTGGTCTTTGCATACCAGCATAATGCATTTGATGCTGGTAACTTTGGTAAGGTTGATGGGTATAACCATTATGATATGGTTGATATTGTCCATTTTGATTATACGGCTGCCCATTACTTGCAAAGACTTGTTGCTCATGTCCTTGGTAAGCTTGCTGGAATTGCGGTTGTTGGTATTGCACCAACCATGGTTGTGAAGCCATGAACTGTTGTCTAGTACTGACTATTTGACCAAGATGGGGGGTGATGGTCCCCATTTGAACCTGTGTCATTCCACTAGTTGGTGATTGCGGTCGTGTCGTAGGTACGAGAGGTTGTTGCATTATAACCTGAGAAACCTGAGGTTGGCATACAATTGGTAACACTTGTACTTGTGACACTACCACAATAGCCAGCGTAGTGGGGATATTTGTCATAGACAAACTTTGTTGCATTGAGTATACAACTCTTGGTTGTTGAGGCAGGATTGGCACCCAACCAATAGTTGTAATTCCAGCATAACCTAAATTCTATTGTGAACTCTTGCATTGTTTTCCTTTTGAAGAAGGCAATGAAAGGGTATATGGTCCTCCATACGATGGTAATCCAGTACTCAAAGGAATGATTTGCCTTTGAGGACCGGTTTGCCCAAATTGACACTGTGAAGGATCAATTTGTCGAGACTCAACGTAAGAGATTTTAGATACAATTCTGGACGAACAAATAGGAACAGTCCATACTATCAAAATAGCCCCTGGATGGACTCCATCCATCGATTGAGAGCTATTTGGGATAGATGGCACTCTGGCGAACATTGTCGGGGTATCAACAGGAATTTCTACCGCTGCTGTGTTGGATGACTTAGTCCTAGATGTTGACAGTTGTTCAAACATATTAAGCATATCCAAAAGATTCCTTACCGATTCTTCAGGAACTTTCGATGGCAGGAGAATAAATTCTGATGAAGAAGGTTATAGGGTGATCCTAGCTCCAAATTGTGTTGGAGTGTTAGTTGGAGGATCTTCCGCAATCTCTTCTATGTCAATCAATCCAGGAGGAAGAGGTAGACCATCAGGTCCGTAAAATATTTATGGTGCCGAAGAAGATATAAGTTCTACACCAACAGACATTTGGGGAGTAACACCTTCTGAATCAGCTATAGATGGAGCCGGTTAAGGAATAGAAGTGTTTACCATCACACTAGGATCAGTTGTAATGTCCTTTTGTTGCTACAGAATTTCTTCTGTAGAGGCAGGGATACCAGAAATGTTCGAAGTAACCGGAGTCTCTAAGGATGTCGGAGTACTTGCCCCAAGCAACCTAGGGGACTTTGATCCGGTCAAATGAGTTTGCTTTGTCTGGAATAGTTTCGTTTCTGGAGTCAACGATGGTTGACTAGTAAGTCTCCGCGAATGACGGGGTTTTGATTGAATTTATTCCACGATTGCGGATTACTTGATCAAATCAAAATAAAAAGGGAAAAATGTTTCTGAATTAAATGAATTTTAGACGCTTTGACACAACTTGTTTTTTCAATTTTTAAGAGTCGAGAAAAACAAAAGATGAACTCTAGTCGCCTTCGATTTTTAATGAGCCTGAAGTGACAAGTGCTCAAATGGACCTTTTCCTTTAAGGAGTCTGAAAAGGAAAGAAAGGGACTTCTCTGGAAATCTAGGCAGAGGGATTACCAAACCAATCACAAAATTGCAGAATACTTTTTATGGTATGGCAGTCAATCTTCCCGAAGGCTGTGTTCAGTGCATTGCGATCGATAGGGCGACAGACACGACTTCCTAAGGATAAAGAATATAGCCTATTCTGGTCTCCCAGTATATACTTGACGATACGTGGGAGCACAAGTCTGTACTGGCACTTGTCGTCTCAAAGTGGAGGAATCACCCAACCAACAATGAAAACAACAATTACCAGGTTTGACAACGCCGGAATACGTCTCTGGCCTAGACTTGTAGATGTTGTGCATTAGGTTCCAAAGCATTTTTAGATTCATTAAATTTATTTTTATAGTTGATCTTATTTAAAAATTTTCTTTTCAGGTTCACCCCGTGATGTGTATACAATTCCTAAAATTCAGTCTAAGATGATACAAATGTTTAATCTTCTTTTGGCAATGAAAATCCTAGCTACTAAGGAAAGAGAACTGAGGGTCTTTCAACAAAGAGCACGGAGCACACACTAAATGCACTATCCTAAATCGAACCAAGCAGTCTAAATGCAAATGCACATGCATGTATTTGTTTTCAGTGTTCTTAATATATGAAGGACAAGAAGAACGCTAAGTGCAAATTTGAATTATTTTCTAAAGTGACAATACTAACGAATTTCTTTTTCAAAATGAAGTGAAGATAAGGACGACACTTTGCGATTTCGAAATGAAATTTTTTTTCGACACTTGAAAAACTACTAATTCAAATCACATACAAGAGTAATAATACAATCAACTATCAAGAACAATGGGATTCTCTTCTATGACTGAAAACGACACTTGCGACACTTTCAGATCAAGGAACGACATTTTGATTACGCTACTTCTTTGTAAAAGAGAACTAGAAATGGCACACAATACATAAAAAACACTTACAGTTATTTGCACAATGGAGGTGGAATGATGGAAGAGAAGAAGGTTTCCACAGAGATATACTGACCACAGACAACAAAACTCCTGAATAGAACTGAAAAGAGTGAAGAAAAACCAAAGTCTGAAGGTAAAATTAACCTTCCCTGACAATTGCACCTGTCACACAGGGAATCCAGTATGTAGCGCACCTACTGCACATGGGAAGTGCGATGCATACAGACTGCCTTGAAGGGAGGGTGCGATGGTACCAATACGAGACTTTTATCTAGTCTTTGATCACAATTTGCAGTTCAGTTCAGGGATTTAGGCCGAGTAAGTGATGTTCAGTAAATATAAATCACAGGGGTTCATCTAAGGAGGTTACTAGAGCCACCACTTAGGGAAATTAGAGTGTTTGCAGATCGATTGTTCAATTTATAAACAAAACCCGGAGATAGACTGAAGCAGCATTGATCTACTTTGTTCTTGCATAGAAAATGTAGTTCGAAGGCTAGCTGGCTTGACTTCAGGCTCCGTCTGTAAGTTTATAAAACAAACAAAATTATACTAACAAAAAATCTATTCGATCCCCAGTGGAGTCGCCATTTTGTTATCGGGAATAACATCCACTTAGAGCTATTATTCCCACTAAGACTGGTAGCTATCTTAGCAACAAACAAGTTAAAACTACTTTCATTCTCCTTTATGAAAAATAGACAATGTTATCACTCAGGTTGTTCCCCAAAACTTGTGAGAAAAGGGAATATGACCAAGGTAACCACTAGCCAATCTTTTAGATGCAATTTCTAGCCAAACTGCATCCACAGAGGGCTATCTCTTTATAATTTTAACTTTATTTTTGAAGTTTTTATGCTAACTATGATGTGTAGAGGTCTATTTTAAATTTGTTTGGATGGTGACTTCAAACATAGGTAGGATGCAAGTCTGAAAGAGTCTGTTCCATTGGGCAATGGAGTCTATGAAGATGGACTGTTGAGTGTGTTTCTATGATGATGGGCAATACTACAGAGCAAGATAATCAGTTTTGGAACAAGATTGAAAGCTAGTGATTGATGGGATGTAAGCCAGGGGGTAAAGGGCAATAAAGAATCCTTTATTATGGTGGCAGAGGAAATCTACATGAATATTTTCAAGGAGCGGTGAAGAATTCCTTGGCAATTTTAAAAATGAAAGAATTAATAGAAATATAAGCATTTAAGAATTTCTGTTTATGCTAGTTTTGAAGAAAACATATATAACAATAGGAATTGAACACAGAGTGTATTTAAACAAGTTCTGGGCTATTCTTGTTCCCTTTTGTTAACATTATGAAACATACATGAAATTTGCAAAACATGAAAAACATAAAGATACAATTTAGAATAACTTATTGATCCAAAGAAAGACACAGGAATTCTGTAGCAGAGCTCAGAATCATAAAATCCATAGTCAGAAGGTCCAACAACAATGCATTTCAACAACCTTTGTATTAAGAAATATCAGAGTTACAACGCAGCCCAAGGGGAGAATCACCAACCCCGAATACATTCCTTGGGGAGGTATTTATAACAAAGAGATTTACAAAATATATTGTGGATAAGATATGAAGCAATAACTTAGTTTACCTACTCTGTTAGAGAAATAAATGCAGAAATAAAGGTAGGAGTTATTGTGGTTGTGCTGGTTGCTTTAACTGATGAGATATTTTAGACTTTTTAACCCAGGAATTCAACTAGTAATTTTGCCTTTAATTTGCATTCCTGCGTTGTTGTCCTGATATTTTCACCTGCTCTTGATTTATCTTTAATGTGTCCTAATCCTCGCTTGAGCTCCTTCCTTCATATCTACCACATGTCTTGCTATTTGACCAAGTGTATGTAGGCAGAAAGATCCAAATTACCTAGGCAAAACTTCCAACATACTCTGCCACCACTGTTCTGTAGGCAACTGATGTCTTTATATTTTTACAAGTATTTCATCAGCCTCAGTATACCTGTAAAAGTTAGGCTTGACTTCAAAAAGATGATTTATTTCATGTTCTATAAAAAACAAATTTTCCAATTTGTCATACAAGCTCTGTCCGGAAGGAGGTCCTGTGTCTTCTGAGCTGCTGGATGATGTAGTGATCTAATTTGTTACATACACATTTACCCTGTGAGCATACTATTGATGTGATAAGAGATTTTGATTGCTTGTTAGTAAACTGGGTAGACCCTTCTGCTGCAAGTTTGTGAATTTCTCTGTGAAGGCATTAATGTCCATCTGCATCTCTTGACACTTCCTTTCCAAAGTCTGTATAAAATTTCTCATTGTTAGCACCTTCTTTACAGTCAAAATGGTGCCTGTCCTGTCAATGATCTCCAAAGCTGCTAACTATTCCTTAGTATTGGTATTCAGAAAAGGGATGAGCCTATTGGCCTGCTTAGGCATATTTCCTAATGATGCCCTGGCCCTTTGAATTTGCTCTTGTGCTCTTTCTATCAATTCAATTTTTTCATAGATTGTTTGAATTGAGTACCATTGGTCAGTAATGGATTGGTCAATCTTGGTCCAAAAGATCATTTTAATATCTGCTAGAGGTTTACGTAAGGTGAGATCCTTTTCCAATGATTTCACCTTGTTCTCCAGGGATTTTACTTCTCTAGTTTTTTCTGCCACTGATATTTTTGACTTGTCATAGCTCACCTCTAATTTGTCTAGTTTTTCTTTTGCTTCTTTGAGCTCTGACATTTGAGCTTCTAGTTCTTTCACTGCTTTCATCATTTCTTCCATCCTCATGCTGGTCTCTGGCTCTATTGTTGGTGCTGCTGTAGCATCTGTAGTTGTTGTACCTATTGTTGATGCTGGGATGGTAGGAGGGACTGCTGTTGTACCTGTGGGGGGAGTAGTGGCACTTGTTGGAGCTGCTTCAGGTGGCTGGGAGGTCGACTCTCCCTGCTTCTCTTTAATGGCCTTCTCCAATGCTTGCTCTGTTTCTGCTAATCTCTCATTCATTCTCATCAGCAGACTTGCCATGTTCTCTTCCTCTTTCTGTTGTGCAACTTCTGCAGTTTGTGGATGCACTGTAATTGGCAACTTTAATTTCCTTTTGAGGGCTGCAATGTCCTCGTCCTTCTTCTTGATTAGTGCTTTGATGCCCTTTGCATCCTTAGGATTATGCCCAAGCTTGATGATGATTTCTTCTAAGGACTTAATCCGGTTGTCCTTAGCTAAGGAGGAAGCCTTCTCTGGTTCTAATCGGGCAGAGGTATTGTGCAATTAATTTTGCAGTTTGTGAGCAAGAAATGCCTTATCTTCCAAGGTGGCATACACCATCTCCCCAGTTTGTTTATGTAACTCAATCTGGTCAATTGGATGAATGTATTTGGAGAAAACTTCTAGATTGGTTCTTATATAATCAGCAGCTGACTGGGGTTGCTGTGTCTTGGGTTTGAAATGGCTGAGGATCATTTTATTTTCCTTAATATCATAAGCAACCATTAGTCTTTATTGATTGGTAGGTGCTGTCCTCATCAGTTGATTATAAAGCTGCATCCTCACTGAATCATTTCTAGCTTTTATATCAGTAAAAGTTGTCTTGATATCTGAGCTTTGTTTGCTTTGAGGCCTGGTGGATGAAACTTCCACGCTATGTTGCCTCTCTAGCTCTTGCTGGAATGAGCTAGCTGAGGTGCCAGGTAATGTAGATGTTTGCTACTCTGTTCTTTCTTGATTTCTCATGGTGCTTGTGGTATCTTCCACAAATTCCTCCTCTGAATAGGGATTAGGCCTCTGCCTCTTATCTCCTGGTTGTTATGATGGTCCACTGGCAGGGGAATCCTCTTCTCTGTCTCTCTTTCTGCTCTTTTCCTCATTTTGAGGAGTCTGCAGTACAGGGGCTTCGGATGCCTTGGTTTGAGTTGGGGGAGCTTGCCCTTCTCCCTGTTATTTTGTTGTAGTGGGCTGATCAACCATGGTCTGTTGTTCTGTATCCATTACTTCCTTACCCTTTGCTACTGAGTTGGCTTTTCGTGCTGCTTGCTCTGAGCTCTCAGCGAAAGATGAATCACCTCCAATGTGTTGGGGCAGCTTGAAGGGTACCTGTCCAAAAGATTCCAGGTCAAGTGGTTTTTCAAGCTCTTTCATTTCCTTTTCCAATTTCTCTTCTCCAATCATATCTTCAAACAATGTGCCCTCTAGCCACTCTTGTTGATTAGCATATTGCTGGATTTCAGGGATTGGATAGTGAACATATGCTGGCAGCCTATTTTTGACTTTCCTATAACTTATAAAATGATTGGGGTCATATGGTGCCCAATAGAAACTCTGTTTTAGTCTGAGTCTTTGCTCTAAAATCTCATCAACTTCTAGCCAGGCTTCCCCCTGATTGAAGGTGAAAGGGCCTAGTTGATTCCTTATTTTAAGTTGTGCCTTTTTCTTGGCCTCATAGAAATGGATTACATCTGCTTGGATGAATTGTCTAAAGTATTCCAGGGAAAACAACTACATTGGCACATATTTTGGCAATTTATAGGGGCTCAGCTCACAACCATATATCCGGATCACAGTGTGATTTTGGTAAAGGTACCAGTCACCTATGATATAGCTCTTGGAGAGCTGTAGAATTCTTTGCATTTCACCAGAAAGTCTGTTTGGAGAACTTGTTATCAGTAAAGGGGTGGCTGGATATATGAATAGATAAATAAATTCACAATAAGTGTAAGGAGAATAGTAAACATGGTGGAAGATTGGGGTCCAGAAGATACAGACCTTGGCTCTCCCTTGACATCAAATTTTCTGAGGGGAACTTGAAAACTATCTGGCTGATAGTAGAGCAACAATTGATATATGTATGATGTGTATTTAAACACTCTTTCTTTGTCCATGCTCATGAATTGTTCATGGATCTTATCAGCTATGTAGGTGGCATAGTCATACCTGACAGCAGGGGGCTGTCCTGGAGAAAAGATGAATAATAGGACCAATGTGGTTTCATCTACATACTCACTGGTTTTGAATCCCAGGATGTAGGCTATCATGTCAATAATAAACTTTCCTTCTTCATTAAACCAAGTGTCCAGGTAGGGAGGAGGTTCCTGTGGTTGACAATTAGGTTTCATAAATGTTTTGCCAATTCTGGTTATCTCTGCACTTGGCAATTTGGCACCTTGGTCAAGCAGAAATCCCAAGGAAAGAGGAGTCAATGGTTCAGTTGGTTTGAAATACAGCATCTCATTTATTGATTTAGGGGTGATATAGAATAGAACTGTCCCAGAAGGGGACATCACTACCCTTTGAGTGGGCTCATAATTGGCATGGCATTGGTGAATGAGGTTAGGAAAAAGATTTACACAAGGAAGGTAGTACATGGGCATATTGGACTCCCAAATCCGAAAGATGTCAGTTTTGTTTCTATGGCTATTCCTGATATCACAAAAGGCCTGGAGATGAGATTTGCTACCCATTATGTCATTAATCTAGAAATCCTTGTCAGCTAGGGTTAAGCATTCTAGTTCTTTATGTGGGGCATTGAGAGGGGCCACATTGAATGCTACTGGAGCAGGGGCTAGCATCTTTATAAGTTCTCAGGTGTTTTTGATTGAAATTTGGACCTTTACAATAGCAGTGGGTAAAATAGAGGCCCTGGGGCTTTTTGCAGGGGATTTGCAAATTGGAGTGCTTTGTTTTGACTCTGGTGGGCAGAATTTGAAGCAAAGGGTTAAGCTTAAAGGGTTTGTCTTGCAAGGGATGAGTAGCAATGGTTTCAGGGCCTTTCCTTTAGCAATTACTTGACCAAACAGACCTTGAGCTCGGCCTAAATGGGAGAGATTTTGTTGTGTGGGGTGGAATAGGCAGTTTCTACAGCAAAATGTGGGCAAACTAGTAGTTTTAGTGAGCAATTTTGCAGAGGGAAGTCAATCTGGGAGCTTGGGAGCAAGACTTAGGTGAATACTTGTTTTCTCAGCTCGCTGGGCGAATTGTACAAAGAGGTATGCAATATGCAGGTTTTTGATGAATGAGTGGTCCTAGTGTGCTTATGTGTACGCAGCAGGGTGAATTTTTGACAAGCTTCTAGGACTGTCCAGACAATTTTCACAGCGAAAAATCGAAATTCAGAGGGTTTTTCATAGGATGATGGTAAATACCTATTTTCACAGTGCACTGGAGTTACTGGCTGGTTGGGAGATGATTTTCACAGTGGGGTGCCGAGCTATGGTGGTCGAGGTGGTGGACTGAAGATTTGCTGGTGAACTCGTCGTCGTTTGCATGCAAAAGCTCAACAAAATTACACAATGAGAATGGTAAAAAACAAACAATTTTACGGGTTTTTTAACAAAAATTAGCTTTTTGGGGCTTTTTGGTGCTTTTTGTGATGACGTCATCAGGATATAGATTTTTTGTCATGTAGCAAGGTATGGAATGTGATGTGGTGGATGACTTAGCACTGAGGTGGCAATGGTGACATGGTGCTGACGTGGTTGTGACGTCAGCGGCGGGGAGCGAGGGCGATAAGTGGTTTTATCGCACTGCTTTTGGTGTGGTAGCGGTATTGAGCGGGGGGGTCGCGATACATGCGGGTGAGCAATGCGTGTCCTTGGTATGGCAGTGAAACCGCCATTTTCTCGGAACATAACGTTCGGGAACTGGGGGCATCGGGATATGGTTCCACACCGTTGGATCTGAGAGCCCCGATCCAACGATCGACGATGAATGGAAAGTTGCGGGGGTGCGACATGGGGATCCACTTTGATATATTGGCTTTGTATAATGTTTTTGCGGGGTTTTGTAGTGTATTTAGCGCTGGACTGCGGCCGGTCGGTTATTCATATAACCAAAGGTTGATATGAAACCCAAAGTTTTTTATGCGCGCTAAGGGTTATTATAAGGTTCTAGGTGAACCTTATAATTCCCGAAAATCCTTATTATATGGCTATATTGCCAAGGGTCGGGATATTTGTTTTTTTTGGGATTTTTATGTATCTATATACTAGGGGGATGGAAAAAGTTATATAGGAGTTATATAGTAGAGTTAGGGGGTTAATATGAATATGTTGAATGGATATGTATGGACAAAGGCTAAGTTTATAGAGTGAAAACTTAGGCATAGGGGAATGGGGGTACCATGTTATGAAGTGTCTAGGGAAACTTGGCAACATGGAATAAAACTTTTTACACAAGAAATGTGGCTTGTTTTGCCTAGGTGAAAACACAGTTTCACTTAGTTTTTTCTATGAAATGAAGTGGACTAAAGGCAATGAGAAGATCCCATTGTCCTTGGGGGGAAGGTTAGTAAGTGTTTCTTGGAAAAATTGGGGAGGGAAAATAGTCATGCGCCATTTGTTTTGTAGCCACCTTGCCATGGTACCTTATGATTTTTATGAGATGAAAACTTGTTCCAAAGGAGCCAATTGCTCATACACCTGCTTCCATACCATTAAAATTGCTTACCCAACCTAGTATACCTAACATTTTCTCTTCATTTTCATTCGGTGCATTTGAACTAGCAAACCCTGATTCCTCTCTTTTCTTTTAGCTTCCCTCCTATCTAAGTCTACCCTTATCTATTCCAGGGCTCAGATTAAGCTGTTCAGACCCTTTGCTCCTCTACCTAACTACTTGTCTGCCAAGCTTAAACTGTTTGTGCAAACCTTTATTCTCTATTATAAGACAAGTAAATTCAAACATGATCTAGCCAGGATTAGGATATCTGGCTAATCATCAACTGTGGCAATAGTTAACCACCTATACATAGTGAAAATTCATCAAAATATGGAACCTTTGCAGCATGAAAAGAATGAACATTTTTGGCACTTCTCCAGTCAATCATGAAAAATGATACCTATTGGTATAGGAGGCTAATAGTGGCTCCACTTGGGGATGGCTTTTCCTAGTGCCAAGTCAAGAACAGTAGGTCAGATGGCCTTATAATTAGTTCTTTGCTGTATTCTGAAATTTCTCCTTTGTTGTTCACCAAATGGCTCCTTTGCAATGCCTCTATTTCTCATGAACTCATTCAAAAAATTGCAGCTCTGTTTTGGGTACTCTGTTTGATTATTTTTCATTATTTTCACAGCTCCCAAGTCTGTTTCTTTAGCTTCTTTTGATAGGCTTAAAATGCAGTACCCAATGGTGACACAATTCCTTGCCTTCTCCTCAAAATTTGTTGTAAATCATTCCTTATTCTATTGCTGTAATAAACTGCAGAAAGTAAACTCTAGTATGTACAAATTGAAGTTCTGCTATCTTTAACAAAGTGGCTGAAAATAATTCTTCAGCATTCTGCCATTGACTGGTCCATCATTTGCCTCTATACCATCCAGATTTTTCAAAAAGTAGGTGTTGTTTCCTTGTACAGTCTGAATGATAAATGGTCCTCTCCATAAGAAATCAAATTTTCCATGGTTTCCTCTATCTTCTCTTCTGGAATCCCACTTTAAAACTTTATCCCCAATGAAAAAATCCTTTGCTTTGGTTCTTTTATCAAATATATTTTTAAGCTTTTCTTATAGAACTTGGGCTCTGTGATAGACCTCCTCTCTTGTTTGTTGCAAGTGAATAGTTTGATTGATTCTTCTTTGAATATCATTAGGTTCTACTTGTATCTCTTGTAGCAACTTTATCACTGGATTTCAAAAGAAGAAGGGAATACTGCCTCCATTCCATAAACCAATTGATAGGGACTAGTCCCAATAGATCTCTTAGTGGTCAATCTGTCTGCCCATAGTGCATTTACAAGCTTTTTATGCCAATTTTTCTTGTTATCTTCCAAGACTTTCTTAATGATGTTGATCAAGCTCTTGTTGGAGGATTCAGCTAGGCCATTACCTTGAGGGTAATAGGCTGTAGAATGGCCCAAGGTAATGTGGTATTTATGACAAAAATTAATCATTCTCTTAGACTTAAAGGCAACAACATTGTCTGTAATAATTTTCTCCGGGCAACCAAACCTAGACAAGATGTTGGTCTCAAGGAATTGCATGATTACTGAGTCATTGGCTTGTGTACAAGGGATGACCTCTATCCACTTGGTAAAATAGTCTGTAGCAGTTAAAATCCATTTGTGTTGGCCAGAGGATGAAGGGTGGATTTCCCCAATGAAGTCTAAACCCCATTGTTGAAATGGTTTTTCAGTGGAAATGGGCTTAAGGGGTAGAGGCAACAACTTTTTCTTGCCTTCAAAAATTTGGCATTTGTGGCAAGAAGTTACATATTTTTTCACATCAGAAAATAGGGTGGGCCAATAAAATCCAGCCCTTAGGATCTTATCAGTAGTTGATTTCCAATACAAATGTCCACCACAATCCCCTGCAAGAAATTCTTTAAGTGCTTTGTCAATTTCTTCTTTGATTAGACAATTTAATAAAACAACTTCCTGGTTTTTCCAAAAGAGAACATGATCTAAAATGCAGAACTTGGAAGCTTTAATTTTCAAAAATCTTTTCTTAGTTCTGGAAAATCCTGGAGGAGCTTGCAAGTTTAATAATACAAAAGATATGTAGCATACCAAGGTGATTGTAAAAAGGCTTGATTGATCTGTGGAGTCGCCCTCTCCTGCTCATTATCCAGTTGATTTATGTCAAGGGCTTGAAAGTTAGTTTCAGTCATGAGTTTAGTTAGTCTTTGTCCTTTTATCAGTTTTGTTGGTTTAATTTCAATGTCATATTCTAGTATGGTAGCTATCCATTTGCCCCTTTTGCCTTCAATGCCTTCTTGGGTCAAGATGTCTTTAACAACAGTGTTGGGCACATAAGCAATCACATGCGAGTACAAGATGTAAACTCTAAAGTCCTTGATGGCCTTTACAAGTGCATATGCTTGTTTCTCCATGATTTGATACTTGAGTGGAGCATCTCTATGGGCTTTGCTGAAGAAGGCTATGGGTTTTTCACATACCTAGTCATCTTTTTGGAGCAAGACAACAACAATTGTATGTTCTGATGCAAATGAGAATATGATAAAGTCCTTGTCAAAATTGGGGCTTGTGAGGACTGGTGTTTGAGTCAAAGCTTTTTTGATTTCTTCAAAGGCTTGCTTAATTTCTATTGTCCACTTAACCTTGGAGTCTTTTTTGAGCATGTTGTTCACCAATCTTACTAGCTCAGCCAAATTTGGTATGAATCTTCTTAGAAAGTTGATCTTCCCCAAAAAGGCTTGTAGTTATTTAATGTTTCTAGGGTGAGGGACTCATAAGATAGCTTGTATTATGTCCGGCTCAATCCTAATGCCTTCTTTAGAGATGATATGGCCTAATAATTTTCCTTCTTCTAGGCCAAACAATGATTTCTTTGGATTTAGTGATATACCATATTTTATGCAAATTAAGAATACTTGCCTGAGATGATCTAGGTACTCTTGATCTGATTTAGAGAAAGATGTAAGGTCATCTAGGTAAATGCCTAAAAAGTCATGGATCTCTTTAGCAAAAGCAATATCCATGGCTCTTTGAAAAGTTGCTCCTGCATTCTTGAGTCCAAAAGACATTTTCACATATTTGAATGTTCCCCAAGGGGTTGTGAAAGCAGTTTTATCTTGGTCATCAGGGTGCATTAGGATTTGATTGAAGCTTGAGAATCCATCTAACAGTGATATCCTTGAAGCACCCACTACCCTTTGCAGAATGTGATCCATTTTTGGCAAAGGGTAATTATCCTTTAAAGAGACTTTGTTCAAATTTCGTAAATCAACACATAACCTTATCTCCCCTGTCTTCTTTCTAGTGGGCACTAAATTTGAAACCCATTCTGAGAATCTGATTGGAGCTATAATTCCAACTTCATACATTCTCTTAACTTCTTTCTCAATCAAAGGGAGCAGCACAGGGTTGACCCTCTTAAGTTTCTATTTGAAAGGTTTTTGGTTTTCTTTGAGATGTATTGTGTGTTGGATTACTGCAGTATCATAAGACTTTAGGTCCTCATAACTCCATGCAAATACATCTTGAAATTCTTTGAATAGTTCAATATACTTGAGTTTTTGGTCAGGAGGCAGAGCTTTGGACAATTTTATCATTTTGGTATTTTCTGCAATTCCTAAATTATAGTCCTCAATTTCTGCGTTTAATGGTTGCATTTTAGGCTTCCTAGAGATGTCATTTGAGTCAAAAATGTCCTCCAAAGGAGTGAGGCCTTTAGGTAGAAAGTTATCCTTCATCTCAATGACTTCACACTCTGCTGCAATTGCATCCTCACCTTCTTTTTCATGAAGTTCCTGTAAATCTGTTTTAGTGAACTTGGTGGGATGTAGAAGTTGGTTTGCTGTTTCAGCAGAGATGTGTGTTTCAACTTTTTCCATTTGATTTCTTTCCTCTATAGTGTTGGTATCCATTTTTGTGCTTGAGAACTCTTCTTTGAGAGTCAGGAAATTGTTGATTTGTGTGTCATTTTCAAACACCTGCCATTTTTTGACATTATTTGGTACAACAGGTCTATGTTCTATTTCAGCAGTGAATCGGTGATTGGGCTTAAATGGCAATTTGCAAGTGCTTGCAAAGGTTGCTAGACTATGGGCATGCAAATTTTGATTCCTTGGAATTTTGGTCAATTGGGATTCAAGAAAGGTATTGAGAATTTTCATTGTAGCAGCTCTATATGACCTCAGCCTAAGATCATTTGTAATGAAGTTACCCTTTATTTATTGAATGATGAGGTCAGAGTATCCTAAAATTGATATTTGAGCTGCACCTAGGTTTTTTTATCACTTTGAGCCCTAAGAGGAGGGCTTCATACTCGACCATGTTGTTAGTGCACCTGAAATGCAATCTAAATGCATTTCCTTCAGCGTGGTCATCCTTCACATTATGTATCCAAACCCCTACCCTTGCTCCTAGCTTATTAATAGATCCATCAAACTCTAGATACCATAGGTTTTCTTGATTTGAACTGGTATTAGGAGCTTTTTCAATTTGCTTAGCAGGCAGAGTTGGATTTTCAGTCTCATGGGGTTCTTTATGTGTGACTGCCAATTTATTGTTTTCCAAGACTTCTTGAATCTGAACTGTGGATTCTTTGTCTAGGAATTCATCCTGACTTAAAGCCACAATTTTAACATCAGTATGGGTTTGAATCTTAATGTTGTATAAGATAAAATAATCCATTTCTGAATGCATAGAATAAATGGGAAAGTTTTGGGGTTTTTCTTGACTGCTTACCACATAATTCATCAAAGTTTCTCGGTATAGCCTTTTAGGCTAGCTGAAGATTGAGATAGTGGCATAAGACATGTCTAGTTGCAAAGATCCTTGTAGCTTGGCACCCCAGGATCTAGATAACATCATTTCCATACTTGGGTGGAATATCAGCTACCACCACATCCATGAGAATTGTCTTGGCTGGATATTGGATTAATGACACACACAGATCCTTGATTAAGCCTAGACACCGGACCTGACTAGAATCAAAGGAAAACAAGTATTTGTATGGCCTTGTGATATCTAGGTCCAACTTTTCCATGACAGATTTGGGCATTAGATTATGTGAAGCTCCTGAATCAAAAATTGCATTGTGAAGCACCTTGTCATCAATGTTTAAACTTACATAAAAGGGAGTGACACCTCCATCTACTGTTTTACCATTTGCTTCAGGGCCAAATATAAGTTCTGGTTGATCATCAAGGATGTTCATTGAATCTTTATTTTCTGAAATTTGTAATGATCTGCTGATTTTCTAAAAACTTCATGCCTAGCCAATTTAGATAATGGGATGGACACTTTTAACTTACTTATTTCAGCCTCCATATTAAAGGGTCTTTCTGTTTGTGTTTTGATATTTTGGGCAGCAAGGTTGTGTCTTTCAACTGAGTTTTCAATAACTGCCTCTTTTACTGGAATGTTATGATGAACTAGAGTTACTTTCTCACCATCTTCCAAAGGTTCTTCTACAACTTCTCTGAGTGGAGAAACAAATGTAGGGTGCTGTTTTGATTTATCTTTTTCTAAAACATCTTCAACAGTTGGACTATTTGGATTGGAAGTTGATTTGGGGATGATTGGTATATGAGAGTCCTTCAGATTAGTTTTGGTAGGTTGTTTGATTGTCTTTTGCTTGGGATCATTAGGGATTTCTATTCTCCTACTTCTCAAGTTGTATTGCTTGTGGACTTCATACGCAACTGTTTCATACCCTTGCTTAAAATCAAAGGATTCCCCTGATTTCATTTGACACTGACTAAGAGTATGAGCCTCTTGATCTTCTTGAATTAGGAAAATTGGTTGGCCACTGTTGAGACCCATTAGGTTAATGTGGGGTCCTCTGTTGGTTCACTAGATGTGAAGGCTTCTGCATAGTTTTCTTGGAAGGGAGGCTTTATGTTTTGGTATGGACCAACTTTTCCTACATTGGGGTTTTGATTTTCTCTAAAGTTTGGATTTCTTGCATTGTTGTTTGGTTGGCTTTCCCATGAATATTTCCTCTCAATAGTTTCCACTCTATCTCCCAACCTGTCCATGCCTTTAATAATTGCATCAAGTTCCTGTTCAAAGGCAGAGGGTTCCTCTTTGAAAGTTTTTCTTCTTTCAGTCCTAGCTCGATTTCGATTAGAAATCAGATTGGTTTCAACACTCACAGCTATGCTCTGCATATCTTCAAGGCTAGGAGGAGCTCTCTCCCTGAGCTGGTAAGCCATATCTGAGTCAAATCCATCAGGGAATTTGATCAATGCTAAGTCTGGTGGTGGTCTAAGATTTATTGGAATAGAAAGGTAGGTATTGTTGAATTTGGCACAATAATCTTGGACACTCTCCTGTGGGCCTTGTTAGCGCTCAAATCCGCCTTAGGCTGAAATAAGGCAAGACTCAAGGCCACATCAAACCACGCTCAGCCTCGTAGCTAGCCCTACGAGGACAGGAGAGGGCTCTGTCCGGGTCAAACTCGGCAAAAGATAATCAAAAAGGTTCGAGATGATCGAATCGATGACTGATTTTAGGCTAGGTATGAAGTACAAAGAGTTTAGAATTGATTTTTAATGATTTTGTTGAATTCAAGGGAAAGGCAAATTTGGGTGCGGGGATGAGCACAGTTTTTGCAGAGGTCCACTTGGGGCAAGATAGGCAATTGTTTTGATGCCTTAAAGCAGGTGAGATGGATATATCAGACTGGTGAGGGGCTAAGGAGAGCAAGGGGTCTCAAGGATTCTCCTTAAATTGAAGAAAACATAGAAGATTAAACAAATTTAAAGGTAGAGCATATCAATTTCATGGATTCTACCTTAACACTTCATTTGTTTAATAACAGAAGATTTAATAGAGATAATGATGCACATACGCAACTTACAAGTACTGAGAGAAACACACCATCAACACATAAAGCCACATGGATCCCAAATAGTGCTGCAAAACCCTGGTCTTTCCTTTGCCAAAAATGCTAATAAGATATGTACAATATAGTCTCAATCTATCCCAAGAGTCCAACCCTGAAAATGACTAAGAAAATACATAATATAGGCCTAACACATTCCCTTTCCTCTAGGGGTCGAGCTCATCATCCTAGGAGATGTTTCAACCAATTCTAAACTAAACACTACAATCTAGGCAGTCAAAACAACTTGCCTCTATAAGCTAGGAAACCAATTCATTCATTACATTTTTGCTATTTTATGAATGAATCATCTAGAATAGGTAAATAAGTTTCAAAAAAACATAAATATCTAATAATTATGTCAAGGAGGGTGAAAAATCCCATCACAAGTCAAAACATGTGAAACTGGCTTGATTCGCTGAGCTGAGGAAGAAAATTGAGCCAAAACACCCTGTGCGCCGCGCGCCTTTGTAACTACTTTTGGGGCACTTCCTGGCATCCAAATTGAGATCCAATGGGATTGTTGGAAATCTCGGGATGTCTAATTTCCAACCCAAGTGGAATTTTCCAATTTGGTTTCCATTTGACCCTCCAAAAGTGAATTCACCTAGAAGTACTTCTTGCTGGTGTAAAAAGTGGCAGAAAGGTAATTTTCATGATTTTTTTGTGCTTTTGATCACCCAAAACTTGATGAAATTCCTTGGAAATTGCTGAGCATGTGTATTTCATCATGAAAAATCCAAAAATGTAAGCCATCTATGATTTGGAGCTCTCCATTTTGTGGGTCGCGTGTTGAGCACGACGCATAGAACCCAAAAACCTGTTTTGCAAGCCAAAAATTTTGAAATGACAAAATTTTCTCCACATGTGCCCAAAATTGGAGTGAAGAAACTCCATCATGTATCATGCTCAACTAGTGAAGCCTCAGGAAAAACTCGAAGCGGATCAGGCCTTTTGCATTGTTTTTGTGCTTTGCTCAAACGCCTTTTGAGGACCTTCATTCTCGCTTTGCAAACATGCATGCGAGCCCAATAGTGAGTCTTCATGTGGCGAAGCATGTCCTTGTCCTTGTTTGCCTTCGCCAACAACTTTTCCAAGTGAGTGTTCACCCGGATTGGCATCAATTCCCGATCAATAGGTGTTAAATCACCGGGTCTTCTACGAGCCAATTCCCAGTCTTCACGAATCTTGCGCAACTCATAAAGTTCATGCTCATCCTCCAACTGCTTGTTGCGCTGCTCTAAGTAGTTGATCACCCATTTAGCCATCTGTAATTTCTTTTGCAGTGACTCATTCTCAGCCCTTTGCTCTTGGATAATCTCCTTAAGCTCTGAGTTGGGCGAACTAGCATCAACATCAATGATACCGGTATCTTGAACTCCTGAAGGACCCTCATCAACCATGGGTCTCTTGCCCCTGTCCTGACTCTATACCTGTGCTGTAGATGGAAGCGAGACCCCTTCCACATGATGTGGAGATAATACTCGCTCTACTGATGATGTCAACGAGACCCCTTCCACCTCGGGTGGAGATAATACTCGTCATGCAGCTGCAAATAAGGCTCTGGGGCCTTTCTGATATGTCACATATGCTGGAGCATCAACATGCTCGGTCTCATCAATGTCAAACTGCTATGAAGGCCCTCCCTCATCATGGACGATCTCTGGAGGAGGCTGTAGCGTGGAAAAGAAATCACGGGAGATGAAATCCTCCCAAGCAATACCCTGTTGTGCCAACTGATGCATCACTATGATTTTGATCAATGCACAGTGATATATGCTCCTATGCTGATGTGCCGAGGTCTTCCTCTGTACTAAGGGTACCATCCTCTCTATGTTTCGGCACATGAAAAATAGAATGCTCATCATACGTACCCGTGTGAAATGCATCAACAAACGTACATGGTACGCATAGAGACGTGAAAATCTGCCCTCACAGCTGAAATACCAAATGATGAGTTTCATCAATGGTGTAAACTCATCTTTCAGGTATCTGAAAGGAAAGGCCATGCTCAAGTGTATGATATATGCGGGCTTGACATATGGCTCATAATAATATCTGTCCAGCATCTGGTGTTTACTCCATTCCTCCCCCACATTTGGTATCCCGATGGTCTGAGAAATAGTGTCGGGTGACAAAGTGAAATCCACTCCGGCAAGGTTCACATGACCATCCTGTAAGTTAAGGACAAATAGATGGACCAGTTCCCGATGATGCTGCGTTTGTGAGATCATCTCACAATATTGGTAACATGTTTGGCACCAAAAACAATCCATTGCAAGCGAGCAAGCTCTCAATTGAGCCAAAGAGGTAGGCTCCTATCTAACATGTTGTCCACTCTTGCCACCCCTGTGATACCTCTGTTGCACATTAGGCACATTGACCTTCGGTGTAGAGTCACTATCATAATCCTGCTCATATTCGGACTCGGTCTCTGACATGTTCTCCAAAAACAAGGTGGCCGGAATATATATATTTGCTGATATAAAACTGTGTGCCAAAAGTTGACTGTTGACTTTTTGTCTCTTTACCAAATTGCTACAACCAAGGGGACATAAATGACGGGATTTGTTAGGAAAATGGAAGCATTGGGGCAATGGGAACAATGGAAATAAAATGAGGAAATTAGGGAAGGGACAAGGGGGATAGAAATGTTTTTGGGTTTTGAAATAAAGTAGGGATCATATGGTTATAGGAGAAGGGAAAGTTTAATGAGGGATGATATGTTTGAGAGAGGAAGATGTAGGGTTTAATGAGGGATGATTGGGAAAAATAGATGGGGAATATAGGCAATGGGAAACAAGGGAAAAAGAAACCTTGGCAACAATGATTTTGAAAAACCTTACAACAAACTTTGGACTTGAAATCTTATAGCAATTTGATGCACATGGAGGGTTTTGTTCACTTGGTTTTCATGACAAGGAGAAGCTAATTTCTTCATATACACCACATATACACCATCCAAAAACAAAACCAAGTCATGATTGCAGGCCTACCTGAGAATTTATGCGTGAGGAGAGGTGATTTGAGCGATTTCTTGGTGAATTTGCAGGCACAAACCCTATGCGCCGCACACTTTACCCAACACGCCGCGCGCTCTGAGTGCGTCGCGCCTTTGTTAAATTACACAGGAAAAAGTGGCCTGATGTGCCGCGTGCCTCTGGTGCGCCGCGCGCCTATGCTATTGCGCCACGCGCCCTGGAGATGACCCAAATACTCACAAATTTGCTACAAAGTTGCAAAATCGCCCTTGAATGATGTTCTTAGCTCTCAAAATGTGGAATAGGTTGCCAATGAGGAGAAATGACTTGATATAGCATCCATTTTGATTTTTGCTCTATGAAAACCCATTTTTCTTATGTTTGGTTGTTGACACATTTTCAAAATTAATAGGCTCTGACCTTTTTGATTTCCTTCATAAAATAGGTTGAAATGATGATTTTCTCTGATAATTTTTTGCAGGGATAGCTCTGATATGCTTCAATAAAGGAGACTAGGGCTACACTTGAACAATTGAAGAACTGAAAATTTTGACAATTTTTACAAAAATGAGGTGGCGACTTGCCTTCAAAACAGAGTTTTGAAGAGAAGTCCTTATTCAGTTGTACAATGGTGAGAATTATTGAAGTGATGATCTATCAAAGGCATCCCTCTGGCCTACTAGTCTTCTAAGGCTTTTCAAGACTAAATTGACTCAAACCCTAGACCTAGACCTAAAAATTTAAAAAATGACTTGTGAAGCTTTATGACTCATCCTAAACCAGCAGTGATATGCATGAGGGGAATGAATGACACATACCACCCCATCAGAGTTATGGCATGCCTAACGAAATGCAACTGATGAAAACTGGAGGGACACCTAAAACATGAAATGCAAAAAAGAGCTTTGATCTCTGATGGAGGGATAACTAGACCGACTCTAACAGGCCTCTCTGCAAGTTCTCATATTCTGTTAAGATGTGTAAAGGGTCTTTTTTCTTTTCCCACCTATTTAGGAAAGTTTGATATAGGGCATCTGGATTAGCTATTGTAGTTGCAAGGAGGGACCTAAACCATGTCCTTACATCACCAGTTAAGCTCTGGACAAAAATTTTCATCCTGACATCATCATCATTAATCTCATAATTTTCAAAATAGTCTTTCATCCTCTTGGTATGTTGTTGAGCAGTGTAAGTGCCAGTACCATCAAAATAGGTAATTTTTCCCTAATAATCCTGTGGCATAGCCCTTAGATTGGCAGGCAATTGCAGGGGAGCATATCTATTTGCCATATTAGCAGGGAAAAGTGGGACAACTGGAAGCACAGGGATAGGAGCTGAGATAAGTGTTGTGGATGGATGGGTGGAAAAGAGATTTTGAAGTGATAAAGGTGAACTGAAAGAAGCTACAACAATAGGAAGAAGGGCTTGAGAATTTGCTGCAGTAGGTTTAATTTGGGTGGGTTTCTGCTGGGGCGGTTCAAGATTTGAATCAGTAGAACTCTCTTGATTTTCTGGTTTCCCAAGGCTCTTAGCAATCAAATTTGGATTGTCAAAAATAGCCGGAGGATTTGGGTCTGGGTTTGACCTTGTGTATCAAGTTTTCTTCTTTGGAGCTAGCTTCTAAGTATGTTTTGGTATTTTCTTGGAATACTTGGAGGATACAAGTTTTAACAATATCTTGAAGGAAGCTACTGAAATGTAGGAGGATTTGGGGCTTTCCTTCAGGGAGGTTTGAAACAAGGATGGCCAAACAAATCTTTGAGACAGCTGTTGAGAATCTAAAGCTAAACTGGAGTTGGACTGAAGTAGCTTTTATTTACTCTTGTGATTGCATAGCAAAGATAGTTTCAAAGGATACTTGGCTAACTTCAGGCTCCATCTGTAGCTTTAGAGATTAGACAGTAGTAACAGACGTCCATTCAGGTCCCGAGTGGAGTCGCCAATGATGTTATCACTCAATTTGTTCCCCAAAACTTGTGAGAAAAGGGAATATGGCCAAGGTAACCACTAACCAATCTTTTAGATGCAATTTCTAGCCAAATTGCATCCAGAGAGGGCTCTCTCTTTATAATTTTAATTTTATTTTTGAAGTTTTTATGCTAGCTATGATGTGCAGAGGTCTGTTTTAAATTTGTTTGGATGGTGATTTCAAACAGAGGTAGGATGCAAGTCTGAAAGAGTTTATTCCATTGGGCAATGGAGTCTATGAAGATGGACTGCTGAGTGTGTTTCTGTGACGATGGGCAATACTACAGAGAAAGATAATCAATTTTGGAACAATATTGAAAGCTAGTGATTGATGGGACGTAAGCCAGGGGGTAAAGGGCAGTCAAGAATCCTTTATCATGGTGGCAGAGGGAATGTGCATGAATATTTTCAAGGAGCGGTGAAGAATTCCATGGCAATTTTCAAAATGAAAGAATTAGTAGAAACAAAAGAATTTAACAATTTCTATTTATGCTAGTTCTGAAGAAAACATAACTAACAACAAGAATTGAACACAGAGTGTATTTGAACAAGTTCTGGGCTATTCTTTTCCCTATTGTTAAGATTATGAAACATACATGAAATTTGAAAAACATAGAAAACACAAAGACATAGTTTAGAATAACTTATTGATCCAAAGAAAGACACAACAATTTTGTAGCAGAGCTCAGAATCATCAAATCCACAGTCAGAAGGTCCAACAACAATGCATTTCAACAGCCTTTGTATTAAGAAATATCAGAGTTACAACGCAGTCCAAGGGGAGAATCACGAACCTCAAATACATTCCTTGGGGAGGTATTTATAACAAAGAGATTTAGAAAATAACTTTTGGATAAGATATGAAGCAATAACTTAGTTTACCTACTCTGTCAGAGAAATAAATGCAGAAATAAAGGTAGGAGTTCTTGTGGCTGTGCTGGCTACTTTAACTGATGAGATATTTTAGACTTTTTAACCCAGGAATTCGGTTGGTAGCTGTGTCTTTAATTTGCATTCCTGCATTGCCGTCCTGATATTTTCACCTACTCTTGATTTATCTTTAATGTGTCCTGATCCTCGCTTCAGCTCCTTCCTTCATATCTGCCACGTGTCTTGCTATTTGACCAAGTGTATGTAGGCAGAAAGGTCCAAATTACCTAGGTAAAACTTCCAACATACTTTTCCACCACTGTTTTGTAGGAAACTAATGCCTTTGTATTTTTAAAAGTATTTCATCAACCTCAGTATACCTGTAAAAGTTAGGCTTGACTTCAAAAAGATGATTTATTTCATGTTCTATAAAAAACAAATTTTCCAATTTTTCATACAAGCTCTGTTTGGAAGGAGGTCCTGTGTCTTCTGAGTTGTTGGATGATGCAATGATCTGATTTGTTACATACATGTTTACCCTGTGAGCATACTATTGATGTGATAAGAGATTTTGATTGCTTGTTAGTAAACTGGGTAGACCCTTCTGCTGCAAGTTTGTGTATTTCTCTGTGAAGGCATTAATGTCCATCTGCATCTCTTGATACTTCCTTTCCAAAGTTTGTATAAAATTTCTCATTGTTAGCACCTTCTTTACTGTCAAAATGGTGCCTGTCCTGTCAATGATCTCGAATGCTGCTAATTGTTCCTTAGTATTGGTATTCAAAAAATGGATGAGCCTATTGGCCTACTCAGGAATATTTCCTAATGATGCCCTGACCATTTGAATTTTCTCTTGTGCTCTTTCTATCAATTCAATTTGTTCATAGATTGTTTGAATTGAGTACCATTGGTCAGTAATGGACTGGCCAATCTTGTTCCACAAGATCATTTTAATATCTACTAGAGGTTTACGTAAGGTGAGATCCTTTTCCAATGATTTCACTTTGTTCTCCAGGGCTTTTACTTCTCTAGTTTTTTCTACCACTGTTATTTTTGACTTGTCATAGCTCACCTCTAATTTGGCTAGTTTTTCTTTTGCTTCTTTGAGCTCTGACATTTGAGCTTCTAGTTCTTTCACTGCTTTCATCGTTTCTTGCATCTTCATGCTGGTCTCTGGCTCTGTTGTTGGTGCTGCTGTAGCATCTGTAGTTGTTGTACCTGTTGTTGATGCTAGGATGGTAGGAGGGACTGTTATTGTACCTGTGGGGGGAGCAGTGGCACTTGTTGGAGCTGCTTCAGGTGGTTGGGAGGTCGACTCTCCCTGCTTATCTTTAATGGCCTTCTCCAATGCTTGCTCTATTTCTGCCAATCTCTCATTCATTCTCATCAACAGACTTACCGTGTCCTCTTCCTCTTTCTGTTGTGCAACTTTTGCAGTTTGTGGATGCACTGTAATTGGCAACTTTAATTGCCTTTTGAGGGCTGCAATGGCCTCCTCCTTCTTCTTGATTAGTGCTTTGATGCCCTTTGCATCCTTAGGATTATGCCAAAGCTCGAGGATGATTTCTTCTAAGGACTTAATCCTGTTGTCCTTAGCTAAGGAGGAAGCCTTCTCTAGTTCTAATTGGGCAGAGGTATTGTGCAATGAATTTTGCAGTTTGTGAGCAAGCAATGCCTTATCTGCCAAGGTCGCATACACCATCTCCCCAGTTTGTTTATGTAACACAATCTGGTCACTTGGATGAATGTCTTTGGAGAGAACTTCCAGATTGGTTCTTATATAATCAGCAGTTGACTGGGGTTGTTGTGTCTAGGCTTTGAAATCGCTGAGGATCATTTTCTTTTCCTAAATATCATAAGAAACCATTAGCCTTTGTTGATTGGTAGGTGCTGTCCTCATCAATTGATAATAAAGCTGCATCCTCACTGGATCATTTCTAGCTTTTATATCAGTAAAAGTTTTCTTGATATCTGAGCTTTGTTTGCTTTGAGGCCTGGTGGATGGAACTTCCATACTATGTTGCCTCTCTAGCTCTTGCTGGAATGAGCTAGCTGAGGTGCCAGGTAATGGAGATGTTTGCTGCTTAGTTCTTTCATGATTTCTCATGGTTCTTGTGGTATCTTCCACAAATTCCTCCTCTGAACAGGGATTCAGCCTTTGCCTCTTATCTCCTAGTTGTTCTGATGGTCCACTGGCAGGGGCGTCCTCTTCTCTGTCTCCTTTCTACTCTTTTCCTTATTTTAAGGAGTCTGTAGAATAGGGGCTTCGGATGCCTTGGTTTTGAGCTGGGGGAGCTTGCCCTTCTCCTTGTTCTTTTGTTGTAGTGGGTTGATTAGCCATGGTCTGTTGTTTTGTATCCATTAATTCCTTGCCCTTTCCTGCTGAGCTAGCCTTTCGTGCTGCTTGCTCTGAGCTCTCAGCAAAAGATGTATCACCTCCAATGTGCTGGGGAAGCTTGAAGGGTACCTGTCCAAAAGAGTCCAGGTTAATTGTTTTTTCAAGCTCTTTCATTTCCTTTTCCAATTTCTCTTCTCCAGTCATCTCTTCAAACAATGTGCCCTATAGCCACTTTTGTTGATTAGCATATTGCTGGATTTTAGGGATTGGACAGTGAACATATGTTGGCAGCTTATTTTTGACTTTCCTATAACTTATAAAATGATTGGGGTCATATGGTTCCCAGTAGAAACTCTCTTTTAGTCTGAGTCTTTGCCCTAAAATCTCATCAGCTTCTAGCCAGGCTTCCCTTTGATTGAAGGTGAAAGGGCCTAGTTGATTCCTTATTTTAAGTTGTGCCTTTTTCTTGGCCTCACAGAAATGGATTACATCTGCTTGGATGAATTGTCTAAAGTATTCCAGGGCAAACAACCGCATTGGCACATATTTTCGCAATTTATAGGGGCTCAACTCATAGCCATATATCCGGATCATAGTGTGACTTTGGTAAAATTACCAGTCACCTATGCTATAACTCTTGGAGAGCTGTAGAATTCTCTGCATTTCACCAAAAAGTATGTCTGGAGGACTTGTTATCAGTAAAGAGGTGGTTGGATATATGAATAGATCAATAAATTCACAATAAGTGTAAGGAGAATAGTAAACATGGTGGAAGACTGGGGTCCAGAAGATTATAGACCTTGGCTCTCCCTTGACATCAAATTTTCTGAGGGGAACTTGAAAACTATCTTGCTGATAGTAGAGCAACAAATGATATATGTATGATGTGTATTTAAACACTCTTTCTCTGTCCATGCTCATGAATTGTTCATGGATCTTATTAGCTATGTAGGTGGCATAGTCATACTTGACAGCAGGGGGCTATCCTGGAGAAAATATGGATAATAGGACCAATGTGGTTTCATCTACATACTCATTGGTTTTGAATCCCAGGATGTAGGCTATCATGTCAATAATAAACTTTCCTGCTTCATTAAACCAAGTGTCCAGGTAGGGAGGAGGTTCCTTTGGTTGAAAATTGGGTTTCATAAATTTTTTGCCAATTCTGGTTATCTCTGCACTTGGCAATTTGGCACCTTGGTCAAGCAGAAATCCCAAGGAAAGAGGAGTCAATGGTTCAGTTGCTTTGAAATGCAGCATCTCATTTATTGATTCAGGGGTGATATAGAATAGAACTGTCCCAGAAGGGGACATCACTGCCCTTTGAGTGGGCTCATAATTGGCATGGCATTGGTGAATGAGGTCAAGAAAAACATTTACACAAGGAAGGTAGTACATGGGCATATTGGACTCCCAAATCCCAAAGATGTCAGTTTTGTTTCTATGGTTGTTCCTGATCTCACAAAAGGCCTGGAGACGAGATTTGCTACCCATTATGTCATTAATCTGGATATCCTTGTCAGCTAGGGGTAATCATTCCAGTTCTTTATGTGGGGCATTGAGAGGGGCCACATTGAGGGCTACTGGAGCATGGGTTGCCATATTTATAAATTCTCAGGTGTTTTTGATTGAAATGTGGACCTTTACAGCAACAATGGGTAAAATAGAGGCCCTGGGGCTTTTTCCAGGGGATTTGCAAATTGGAGTGCTTTGTTTTGATTCTGGTGGGCAGAATTTGAAGCAAAGGATGAAGCTTAAAGGGTTTGTCTTGCAAGGGATGAGTAGAAATGGTTTCAGGGCCTTTCCTTTAGAAATTACTTGACCAAACAGACCTTGAGCTCGGCCTAAATGGGAGAGATTTTGCTGTGTTGGGTGGAATTGGCAGTTTCTACAGCCAAATGTGGGCAAACTAGTAGTTTCAGTGGGAAATTTTGTAGAGGGAAGTCAATCTGGGAGCTTGGGAGCAAGACTTCGGTGAATACTTGTTTTTCTCGGCTCGCTGGGCAAATTGTACAGAGAGGTATGAAATATGTAGGTTTTTGATGAATGAGTGTTCATGGTGTGCTTATGTGTAGGCAGCAGGGTGAATTTTTGACAAGTTTCTAGGACGCCCAGACAATTTTCATAGCGAAAAATCGAAATTTAGAGGGTTTTTCACAGGATGATGGTAAATACCTGTTTTCACAGTGCACTGGAGTTACTGTGTAGTTGGGAGATGATTTGCACAGTGGGGCGCCGAGCTATGGTGGTTGAGGTGGAAGACTGAAGGTTTGCTAGTGAACTCGTCGTCATTTGCATGCAAAAGCTTAGCAAAATTACACAATGAGAATTGTAAAAAACAAATAATTTTACGGGTTTTTTTAACAAAAATCAGCTTTTTGGGGCTTTTTGGCGCTTTTTGTGATGATGTCATCATGACGTAGATTTTTTGTCGTGTAGCGGGGCACAAAATATGATGTGGCGGATGACTTGGCACTGAGGTGTCAATGGTGACGTGGTGCTGACGTGGTTGTGACATCATCGGATGATGTCAGCGGCGGGGAGCGAGGGTGATAAGTGGTTTTATTTCACCGCTTTTGGGGTGGCAGCGGTATTGAGCAGGTCGCGATACATGCGGGTGAGCGACGCGTGACCTTGGTACGGCGGCGAAATTGCCATTTTCCTGGGACATAACGTTCGGGCGCTGGGGGCATCGCGATACGATTTCCGCACCGTTGGATCTGAGATCCCCGATCCAACGGTCGACAATGAATGGATAGTTGCAGGGGCGCGTGATGGGGACCCACTTTGATATATTGGCTTTGTATAATGTTTTTGCGGGGTTTTGTAGTGTATTCAGCGCTGGACGACGGTCGGTCGGTTATTCATATAACCAAAGGTTAATATGAAACCCAAAGCTTTTTATGTGTGCTAAGGGTTATTATAAGGTTCCAGGTGAACCTTATAATTCCCGAAAATCCTTATTATATGGCTATATTGCCAAGGGTCGGGATATTTGTTTTTTTGGGGATTTTTATATATTTATATACTAGGAGTAGGGAAAAAGTTATATAGGAGTTATATAGTAGAGTTAGGGGGTTAATATGAATATGTAGAATGGATATGTATGGACAAAAGCTAAGTTTATAGAGTGAAAACCTAGGCATAAGGGAATGGGGGTAACATGTTATGAAGTGTCTAGGGAAACTTGGCAACATGGAATAAAACTTTTTACACAAGAAATGTGGCTTGTTTTGCCTAGGTGAAACACAGTTTCACTTAGTTTTTTCTATGAAATGAAGTGGACTAGAGGCAATGAGCAGATCCCATTGTCCTTGAGGGGAAGGTTAGAAGTGTTTCTTGGAAAAATTGGGGAGGGAAATTAGTCATGCTCCATTTGTTTTGTAGCCACCTTTCCATGGTACCTTATGATTTTTATGAGATGAAAACTTGTTCCAAAGGAGCCAATTCCTCATACACCTGCTTCCATACCATTAAAACTGCCTACCCAACCTAGTATACCTAACATTTTCTCTTCATTTTCATTGGTTGCATTTGATCTAGAAAACCCTGATTCCTCTCTTTTCTTTTAGCTGCCCTCCTATCTAAGTCTACCCTTATCTCTTCTAGGGCTTAGATTAAGCTGTTGAGACCCTTTGCTTCTCTACCTAACTACTTTCCTGCCAAGCTTAAACTGTTTGTGTAGACCTTTATTCTCTATTCTAAGACAAGTAAATTCAAACATGATATAGCCAGGATTAGGCTATCTGGCTAATCATCAACTGTGGCAATAGTTAACCACCTATACATAGTGAAAATTCATCAAAATATGGAACCTTTGTAGCATGAAAAGAATAAACATTTTTGGCACTTCTCCAGTCAATCATGAAAAATGAAACCTATTGGTATAGGAGGCTAACAGACAAGACGGGAACAAAGGACACCAACCTTTGTCTTGCACTTGGTTCCTTGCTCAGTTCCTTTCCTTCTCGATAGATCTTTACCACTCCTTCTTTGTTTACACAGCTTCAGAGAGCACCTGTGGAATCAAAGTAGCAGAATACTATCGAAAAACAAAGATCTATATTCATAAACAACACCGGGACCAGATATGTATTAACCACACAAATGCATATACAATCAAACATACACGAATGTAGAGGAAAACTTGAATAGCTATATTAATATCAAGAATAGCAAGAGGATTACAACCAATTTTTCTGACCTAGCATCATCCTCCAGCAAGAAAGCCCTTCTTCACCTCAAGTAAAGCTTAGATCACCCAACACTATGAAGTTACACCAGAAAACCAACACACTTCTCTACAAGATACAAGATTCCAGCCTTTGGATCTCTGTGGATGAGGGATCCATATATAGATGATTGTAGGGGGGTGAGTCAGCTTTGGATTTTGATAAGTGTCCTTCTCTCTGGTAGTTTCTTGATTCCACTTGGGATTTGATGATCTCTTACTCATCCTTGGTCGAAATCAGAGAGGCAAGTGTCAGAGGGGAAGTTTCTGGAAGAGTTCTATGATCCTCCACCTCGCAAACTATCTCTGCCATTTGTTCATTTCTCGCCCATCGCAACCCTACAGAGGGGCCATCTAGTATGCATCACACCCTCTTTACACTGGGAAGGTGATATGCATCACACCCTCAGCGCTGGGCATTCAGTATGGTCCAGTTTTGACCATTCTGAGCAGTTTTCTGTGGGGAGAACTTTTGGGAGATGATGTAATCAGCTGACCTTGTTCCTTTAGGTAGTGAAGCAACACTTTTAGGGACTTAGGAGCCCTTAGTTTATGGAAATTTATGATGGGGGTTGCAGTGCCCAAAAATGTCTATAACAATAGGGCACCAGTTTTTGGGTGTTTTAATAGGGCACATAACTATATTCAATTAGAGGACGGTTTTAAAGGAAGCGATGTGCAAGATCTGGGTGGGGGATGACTCGATGGTCATCGCACACTAGAAAAGGTGAGGTGTTAAAGTCGTGGGGAGTGGTAAGTGGTTTACATCACACCGCTTCTGGCTACTGGGCAACAATTCATGAATCAAATGCGATGTACCTTAAGGCTCGATGTGTGGCTAGCCAAAACCACCCATATCACGCACTTCTGTGGTGTTAAGGGTCAGATAGCGAGGGACACGATAAGCGTTGGATCTGGGCGGGGGAAGATCTGACGGTTATCACGTGTTGTACATGGTGGGGTATTATCCTTGTTGTGGGGTTGGGTACAGAGGTGGGATCAGGTTAAGGATTGGACAACGAGGGTCGCGACAAGTGTCGTATCTCGGCGGTGTTGATCTAACGGTCAACGCGAATTGAAAAAGGAGGGATGTTAACTTTACTGGAAGTGGTAAGTGGTTTTCATCACATCGCTCTTGGCCGCTAGGCAATTTTCTACAAAATAGACGCAATGCCACTTACTGGCTGACATGTGGTAGGAAACAACCGCCCATATCGTGCACTCCTGAGGTGTTAAGGGTCGGACAGAGAGGGATGCAATAAGCGTCGGATCTGGATGGAGTAAGATCTGACGGTAATCGCGAGCTAAACTTGGCTGGGGTTTAACCTTGAAGTGGGGTCAGGTACATATGAGAGACTTGGTATATCAGAGGTCGGGACATTTTATATATTAATATAGTTTAATAAATGTGGGTTTTGTATAAATTGGATCATGGACTAAAGTTTATTCCGGGATTAGCTTAAACCAGGAAAGTACCAAAGCAACAAAATAAAGAGGAAATGTAAGACATGACTCTAAGCTGCCAAAGGCATAGAAATGATCTCTCAGCCATGCCAAATGCATAAAAGTAGCAACTATTCTCTAATACAAAAGCTAGAATATGAGGACTCTGCAAAACCAAAATTCTCTCAATTGACTGTAATCGAGGTTGTTTGGCACGCCCAACCTCTTCTTATAAATAAAATTCAACCGTTTCTGTTAAAAAAAAACTACTGAAGTTGTTATCACTGCTTTCGAGGATTCTGGTGCTGATGTGGGCTGATTAATATGATACTCTGTTGCTGATAACTATTGATGATTTCTGACTCATTTACTCCAGTAACTTACATAATTATTCCCACCTTTCTTCATCTGGATACTTAAATCATAACTGAGGCCTTCCATAAAAGCTTTACCTGTGATTGTACCTTTAATATTTTGAAAATTTGGATTTATCCTTGGAAATTGAACATAATGTCTTTTGATATTCTTCTAAGTTAATCAATTTATCTACAAGTCCATTTAATTTAGGCAATCCTTTTTTATGTAACACAAAGAATTTTATGTGAAACCTTTGGATACTTGATTTGAGGTTATGGCACTTGTTTTCTAGTTGCAACATCAAATTTTTCATAGTGATAATCCTTCTTACTTCCAAATTAATTTATGTTCTATCCTCTATGTTATATTCTTCCAGTTCATCTTTGGTTTTGGAATTCAAAACCCTTACCAGTGCATTTTATTTTCCTAGTTTTAAACCTAATTCCAACTTCACATATGCTATTACTTCTTTGTCTCTCTGCACTAGTTCATCTTGCTCAAAAATGATCTCAATTTAAGGCCATATGTCAGTGATGGCCTCATTTATTTCTATCCAAATACTTTCCTTAGCCTGTGTAATGGTGTTAGCTATGACACATTGGCTTTCTAAGAATTCAATTCTTTGTGTAAACTTATGTGTCTTCTACAACTCAACTAAATATACATTATCAACCTTCAGTTTTTGCTCTTGTAAATTATTAAGCTGAGTTCTCAACTTCTCAATTTCCTATCCCTTAATTGATAAATATTCGATTGCTTTTGCAAGGAATATTGTTGAATCAGTTGATTGAGTTTCCACTATTGAAGTCATTGTTGATGTAGATGTTGTTGTTGTTGTAGCTATAATTAGCATTGTTGTCATTGGAACTATTGAAAGAACAACATTTTGTTCTTGGGTTCCTTGTTGTTCATTTTCCTTTAAAAGCCTTTCCATTTCAGTTTCCATTATTTCTATCTGTGCACTGTGTTCAATTATGGTTTTGAACGTGTTCTCCTTCTCTTTTTCTAGTTATCCTATTTCTTTAGTCTGTGGATCTTCTGTAGAAGGAAGTTTAAGTTTTTTTCTCAAGGAATCTATGTCTGCGTTCTTGCTCTTGATTACTAGTTTTGTTGCTTTCACATGGTGGGATCATATCCTAGCTTTATCACTAAATCCTCTAAATATTTGATCCTTGTATATTTAGCTAAGGAACATAATTTTTCTAACTTCAATTGAGACTGAATATTTTCCAATGACTCTTGAAGCTTAGATGTTTTCATAGCTGGATTTGTGAGAGAAGAATATATCGTCTTACCAAATTGTTCAAGTAAATCAATCTAGTCAATAGGATGAATTAAGTTTGCATCAAAAGAAAACAATGATTTAGTGTAATCACCTACATTTCTAGGATGAGTGATTTTTGGTTCCAGGAAGGCTATTTGCATCTTTCCCTTATAAACATCGAAGGCAAAAAGTAGCATGTGTTGTAAATTTTATGTTTTCTTCTAGAACTATAAATAAGTGGAAGATTTCAAAGCCTCATTCCTCTGCTTTATTTCCTTGTAAACTGTAAATATGATCTGTTCTTTCCAAGTCTATTGCAATTATCTTGTCTGATATGATGACACATCTGGACTGGCTAAAGACATAGGAGATCCTACAGTCATTTCCTTGATTCTAGAAGATGATGGCACAAATGGGCCTGTCATGACAATTGGGCATTGTTGTGTAGTATCTTCTTGTTGTGTTTCACTTGTATTGTTTGTCTTCAGCCTCTTACTGTATATTTTGAATTCCTTGGCTGAAATTTCCGTCACCATAGGGTAAGCATTGTCCCATGGCCTTTTGTCTTGCTTTTCTTCTGGTACAATATTTTTGATGTTGTAGATGATATAACTTGCTCTTCTACTCTTGAAGTGTATTCTCTTGCCATTCATCCTAGTTTACGTAATGTTCTATCTCAAGCCTAGGAGTGTGAGCATATGGGGTAGTTTTTTTCTCTACCCTTAATTTTGAAATCACTCCTAGGGGATCATGACTTGGGTGAAGCTAAGTTTTAAATGCATATGTTTCAAAAGAGTTTCTGCTTCTTTCCCTACTAATTTAACATTGCAAATAAAAGGCCCTACTAGAGTTTTGATTTTGAATTGAGCCTTCTTCTTTGCTGCTACAAAATGAAGTTGATCCATGTTAATCATCTGTCTAATATATTCCAATGCAAAAATTTGGATAGGGACAAACTTAGGTAATCTATATGGAGGTATTTCTCATCCATAGATCCTAATCTCTGTATAATTTTGGTATAGATACCAATCTCCTGTTCTGATTTGTTCACTGAGATGTAGAATTTTTATGATCTCTAGCCCAATCCTTTGTTCTACATCATTGTTTAATAAACAACAAACAAGATATAGAAATTGGTCCACAAAGTGACTAAATGTTAATTTAATGGTGTTCTTGCTCACCAAGGGAGTCCAATGGATTATCGATTATGGATTTCCTTGGTTGTCCATATTCTCTAAAGGAAAAGAAAACCTTTCTGACTGATAAAACAAGAACAACTATAATAAGACATAAGCATATTTTAACACTCCAAGAACTTCATGAACTGATCGTGAATTGATTATGCTAAGAATTCACTATAATTGTAGATAAGAGATGGCTTTTCATTAACTGAGAAACCTAACAAGAAACATATAAGGACCTCATCGACCCACTGATCGGAATAATAATCTAATAGACATAAGACAATGGATATTATCTGCTTGGTCATTTCTGGAAGCATATATGATTGATATGGTGGACTAGTTTTAGGCAATTGGACATTTTTCTGGTAGAAAGGTTTCAAAAATCTTGGCTCTTTGGGGAAAGTCAAGATATTTTTAGATATCCATGAGGGATTATGGAGAAAATGGATGCAAGGGTTAATGGTTTTGAACATGTAACATTTGATTAATTGATTCAGCAGTAACTGTAAAAAGAGCTTCATTGTTTTGGGAAACCACTGCTCTTTTACTGGGAACATACCTAACATGACACCATGAAATGAATTGTGGGAAATGATGGGTTTGTGGAATGATAAACTAAGGTAAAGATGAGTGCCAGAGGTTTAATTCATCACTTAGGTCTAATTTTTTTTCTTTTAATCAATTGTGGAGTTCATAAAGATTGAACTCACAGTGGGTTTCAGAAACTTTATAGAGTTGGTCGGATAATGACTAATGCTATAAGTCGATAGTGGGAAGAAGCATGGGTTTTATGAAGTTTTTGATTTCTTCATTGAAGACATGACTAAAAGAAAAGGACTGAGAAAAAACTATATGTTATAGCACCATTTACCACTCTTGGTAGATCTGATGCTCTGATTATGACCTAGGGCAAACCTTCCTTCCAGACTTGGTCCAAAATCTAAAAAACAGTGTTTAATTCCCTATACGCTACTTTTCCCTGTGATAAAAGCATGTACACACGGGCCAACATATACCCAAACTACGTACATATGTTAAAAAACTTAAAAAAAAAATTAAATTTCCTTAATTTCAAGTGGAGTTCACGAGTTTTACCTATTACTCACCTCCTATTGTCCATGGCCCAACTGTTTCCCAAATAAAAAATCTAATTTGGAGAAGTATAAATAAACTACCATGGGAAGGCCTTAAGGGAGAAGATATGAGATGTTGATACTATAGTGAGATTATCCTTGATTGAGTTTGATGAAATCCTTGTGACTCCTGCACTCCCCAAAGCTTCAAGAAACACTTGTTTCCTTGTTGGAGATATCCTTCATATTTCTTGAAGATATTCTTGTATTGGTGATGGAGGAAGATTGCTGAGGCCCGGAAAGGACGAATCTGGAGGAAGGTTCCACTTAGAGCTGGAGAAGGACTCAGGTCATATTTCTCCACTTTACTTGTAGCTAACTTCAATAAAGGAATTTTGTTCTATTTCCGATATTAAATGTGTTTATGCATCTATTTATATTGTAATTCGTTTATGAATCTCACATTGATGCCTAATTGTTCATTCATTTATATGATTTAAAGTTAATATCATGAACATGCTTTATGTTTCTACTGTTGTATGTGCTTCATTTGAATAATTTTTCAGGTTTCGAAGATATCAAGAGAAGTTGAGTGTTTGCGCCCTGTGAGATCTACTCAAACGTAGGACTCCTGGGTAAGGACACTCTTACACAGTTCAATAGAATAAGCATTTAGGTTGATTTCTTGAGAATTTCTTATTGTGGTTTGCCCTTCGCTCTATTGGGGTTCTCAACCCAATACCCTAGGTGGTCTCACCCACAACAGAATTAGCGACTCCACTGGGGATAACATTCTTGTTATTCCTGGTTTGGGTTGTTTGTTCTCAATCAGGGTTCAATTTCTTGATTGGTTGCTTTTACAGTGTTGTTTGATCCATTAGTGTCCCAAATATCAAGTCTAATCTTCTTGATCAGACTTTGATTTTTGTTTTTTTCCTAATTAAGCTTTGTATATGTTATTTTCTTAGGTTATAGTCGCATATACAGGTAGGTTTCTTCAAGCAGACTTGCGTATACGTGATTTTCCTGTATTAGAAATGCATGTGCACGCTCATGTGTCTTTACATAGTTGCGTATGAAATTTTTTGAATTGTTTTTTCAAATCTTTTTGCCCAGTTAGGTCTATTGCTTGGTGTTTTATTATGTTGTATGGTCATTTGTTGTCTGGGGAACTCAGTTTTCCTACAAGATTTCTTTTTCAAAATCTCCTTCTCACTGAAAAGTCTTGTTTGGCCTAGTATTTCTTCTTAAGCAAGTTTGTAGTTTGTGTCTTGGGTTCAAGGCTTATTTTTGAAGTTCTTGGATGCTGTGGTTTTCCAGAACAAGAAATTGATTTTGATTTCGTTTTCAGCCCAGATTTGAAGTTCCCTTGCTTTTCTTTTCCTTGTTTTATGGACTTGTTGCTTTTCATGCCTTTTGAAGAGTCTTTTTTGGCAAGTTTTGAAGTATTTATTTCTTGACATTTTGTTGGTTTGCCGAAAAATTTTGCTGTTGTTCGGATCATTTTGTGCAAGTTTGTAGTCTTTCTTCATTTATTCACGAGTTTTATAACTTGCGAGATTGGAAGACTCCTTGTACTTATTTCTTGATCTTTCGAATTTTAGTAGTAGTTTTGTGACATCAAAAAGTTTCTTTTGTTTCCTTAAAAGGAAAAAAAACACAAAAACATTGCTTTTTGTTTTTGTTTTTCCAAGCTTTTGGTTTATGATTTATTTTGTTTTGTTGTTGAGAAGAAAATTGTGATCTTTTGCAATTTCTTCTACTTGCTTTGGAGAGAGACTTGTTTTTAATTTTTTGCCCTCTTCATTTTCAAGTTGGCTTATTGTCTCTATAAAGAAACACATTTTCTTGTGAGTGTTATTTAGGATATTGCATCATCATTTTGAGTTGCATTAGATTAGTTTACATTGTAAGCATTCTTAGTCTTTTTAGATTTTGGGTGTGTGTGGATTGTTTCAGAAAATAAAAGAAAAATATTTTGCTTATATATAGGTTTTCGTAGAACCCAAGTATAAATCACTCTTCATCGAAGAAAATGACTGCATCCATATAGTTAGTTTTCTATTGGTTTCTTTTTGTGTCATAAAACATCATTAATTTCACTTTCGTAATTCCCCCTGACTTAAAGAACAACTATATAAAATCAAGTGATCTAATAAAATGTACTAGAACTTTTATTGTTGTCATTAATAAACACCAACAAGTTTAGGTTCATTAGGGCCTTGGAATAGGTGAGTGGAGAGTTAACTCTCCAAGGCCACTCAAATTACAAAACTTAGAAGTTGAATAAAGAGCGAAAATATCGTTAGAAAGACTAGGAAAGCTCCATGACTGGGAGTTAAGCATGATGGAGAGTGAAGACAAGGAAGAGAGATACCTCCTATCCTACTTGTTGGATCCCGCCTCACGACTATTCCACACCACTTTTGATACGAGTTGGTATCCATAGTTGCCTTTCCTAGGGATCACATAGGTGGCTGCGGAGGGGAATCCCGTGGCACCTAAGCCTGATGTTGCATCACGTTCAACAATACTTCTAGAGGGTACCCTTATGAAGCTTGGGTTCTTGCACCAGCAAAGGCTGTTGTTTAGAGGTTAGCGTAATTGCTTCTGATACCTTCGCTAGTAGGCCTGGGGCATAATTACCCCAGACTATTTTTGGAAGGCCCTTGATTTTGACTTCCTTGTATTTTGGTGTTTGGTCCTAATCACCCAGAGCGGAAATAATTGAAATTTGTTTGATTGTTTATATCTTTAGGGAATTTTAAAGAGTGCTCTTTGCTCCTAGTTAGCCCAGCTTTACAATTTTTCGAGTCTTTACGTATATCTCTTAAAAATAATTCAAAGTGGCTAATCGATTGGCTTGTCAGTCTAGGAGACTTCATGGGCTATCACCTATGAGTCTTGAGCCTTCTCCTCGAAGGTGTATGAGTAGTCCTGCCAATGGTTTTCAACCGGTGGCAGCAGGTGCATCGGAGATTGATCCTATGGTTGGAGTTATTGATTCAAAAGATAGACTTAGTACAAATAGAGAGTTAGAGAGGATCACTCTAGTTATTTCTCGAGTTCTCTTCTAGTCAAAATACAATATTGAGGTTGAAGAGCTTTCTGAGTCTATTGTGGCTCCCAATTCTCCTCTTCCTCGTAAGTATCCAGAATTTTTATTATATGTCGGGACTCCGACCAACATGCCTTCATGCCCAGGTCTATATTGATCGTTTCCTTTGATTATCAATGCTGGAAGCATGGCATCCATGACAAGTGCTATGAGTATGCAAACTCTTGTATCCGTAAAAGGAGGAGGAACCATTTCTATAACTTCCGTTACTCCTAGCACTGCTATATTTGGTTCTACTTCCATTCCATCTTCGTGTGGAAGTTCTCAAGTTGTTGCCTTTGGCATTGGCTTTTTCCCTTTTGGAATGTCGACCAACGTGATTCCTTCAGTTCCTTTAAGTATTTCATCAGTTGCCTCCACATCCATGACAAGTGGATCAACTTATTTTTAGGGTTTCCCGTTTAGGGGTGGTCATATACCACATTCAAATCCAACTTTGGGATCGATGCCTTTTTCCTCTATAGGTCAAAGTTATAATCCATTTCAAAGTTGGACAAACCCTACGGTTAGTGGGTTAGGAGCTGGGAATCAATCTTATTTCGGCCAACAAGGGAATATGATGTATTATTTTGTCAGTTATTTCCATAACTTTTCTCCCTATGCTAATGCATGTAATCCTTACCAAGGGCTCTCTGCTCCTTTTAACACTTCTCTAGGGGAAACTTTACTAGTTACCAAGGATTTTCGGTAGGAGTTGGTCAAACTTTGGTTTTTTCTGGACCACAAGGAGGTCCTTATGGTTTTGCTGGGTCTACGAGTTACTTCAGGAAACCTGGTGGCTTCACAAATCCAGGCCATTCTTTTAAGAACGTTGGGAGTTCTACCCACACCGAGTGGAATCCTCAGGGTTCGTCACGACTCCCTTTTCTAGCAATGTTAAAATTTCCAAATCTCTCTAAATTGACTAATGATCTAATTAGGTATAACTTAGTTTAACCTTTGGTCCTAACCAAATTCCCTCAGATATACCAAAATTCGAGGGGAAGACTGGTGAAGATCTAGGTGACCACGTAACCACTTTCCACTTATGGTGTTCGTCCAACTCACTGATAGACGATTCAATTAGGTTGAGATTATTTCAACATACCCTAACTGGAAATGTGGCTAAGTAGTACATAGAACTGCCAGGGGGTACCTTCACTTCTTTTAGTGATTTGGCTACTATCTTTTTGAACCATTTTCAATTGCTTGTCTGATACGATGCTGGAACTGAGCTTCTGGTTAATTTCCAACAGGATCAAGCAACTCACATTTCGGATCATATCCGGGAATGGAGGAGAAGGAAGAGGCTCATTAAAGATGACATCCCATAATAATTCCTTCTTTAATGGTTTCTTAAATCGTTACAGCCTAAGATCTCTAAGGACGTGTCCCTCTCTAGTGTTTTCACCGAAGAGTAGGCTATTTTTAGAGCCCAACAGTTGGAACTTATATATTCTCAGTCTGGGTTTCTTCAAAAAATTATACCAAACACTCCTAGATCCAAGGTGGATATAGCCAAACTGAAGCCGGGTGCCCATGTCGATGGGCTAATTGGATCAATTGATGCCAACATGGCTAACCTGCTGAATCAATTACAAAATGTCTTTACAAACTACTTCTTCTATGCAGGCATCACTGTCTATATCTACACCTTCCCAACCACTGTCTATAAATGCCATCCAAACTTCTAACCCCAAAGGAAGCCAACAATCCAATGGGAAGAAGAAAGGATGAGGTAGGAAAAAGAGTCAGGATGGGAAGGGCAATGCAAACAAACCCGACAATGATGCCAGAGGTGGTAGGAAAGAGTCCAAGAAAAAAGTAAAATTTCCATGCAAGATATTCAATGGAGGGAAGATAGGTGGAATTGCATGTCCTATGTCTACAACAAAAAATTCTTATCAGTCTATAGTTAAATTTGCAGACTCCCATCCTACTCCTTTATCATTAGAGGAGTTAGATGGAGACGTGGCTCCGACCTAGACCCTTGATTCAACTTCGGCTCAGGATTACTTAGATACAGTCTTACCATCTGAGGAAGTAATCCTAGAAGTAATGTTGGGTGTTGATAAACCATGGGATGATCTACATCATCATTCATATTTCCTCCCTCATTTTCAAGAAATCGAGTCAAGTTTGTTTAGTCCTTTTACTAGTGATGTTCATATAGTTTTAAGCCCTTTGGCCCCAGCAAAGTTTTCTGGCGAAGGTAACATGTTTGTTATCTCACAAACTATATCAGTGAACATCTCTAGGAATCCTAACATAATTGAAAATGTCTTCATTAGAGCTGACTGTTCCCCTGAAGAAATTCAAATTTATACTGATCTCTTCAAAGATTTTTGTGATGTGTTTTCTTGGTATTATGAGGAAATTCCTGGAATAGATCCATCTATTGTCTAGCATGAGATCAAGACATACGAAAATTATAAACCTATTCATAAAAAACTTGTACCGATTAATCCTAGAAAAGCAACAACTATCAAAGCTGAAGCCGAATTGCTAAAGGCAAGTTTGATATACTCTGTTCCTCGAACTGAGTGGGTCTTTAATCTAGTCTCCATAGACAAAAAGAAATGAATGATTTGAGCATGTATTGACTTTAGGGACCTAAATAAGGCCTGTCTGAAAGACAATTACCACACACCATTTATTGATAAAATTATTAATGAATGTGTGGGTAATGAAATTTTTTCGTTCATGGATGGCTTCTTTGGTTATAATCAAATTACTATTCATCCAAAAGATTAGCAAAAGGAAACCTTTATTTGTCCTTGGGGTACGTTTGCATACAAAAAGATTCCTTTTGGCCTAAAAAATGTTAGGACCACTTTTCAGCGGGCCATGTCTTATGCTTTTCATGAAATCAAGCATGTTATCGAAGCATATCTCGATGATTTAGCTGCTCGTTCTCGAAAGAGAATTGATCATCCTAAGCCCCTTTGGTTGATTTTTGAGCGATGTCATTTTTATAAAATTCAGTTGAATACGAATAAGTGTGTTTTCGCGGTCACACCTGGTCAGTTTTTAGGATTCATTGTGTCAACAGAGGGGATTCATGTTAATCCCTTGAAGGTTGAGGTAATACTTCAGTTGCCTCCCTCGTCTTCCATATGTCAACTTGAAAGTCTTCAAGGAAAAGAAAATTTCTTAAGGATATTTATAGCCAATTATGCTCAGATCACAGAAGGATTTATGCATTTTCTTAAGAAAGGGGTCTCGTTTTTATGCGATGATTTCATGCAATGATATTTTGATGCTTTGAAAAAAGCATTAACCTCTGCTCCATTGTTGAGTCCACTTGATTATAGTAGAGATTTCCTCTTTTATCTCACTGCAGTAGAATCAACCATTTGTATGGTTCTGGTTCAGGAAGATGATGCCTTATGTGAACATGTGATCTATTATCTAAGTTTAGGCTTGGTAGGTCCTAAACTATGCTATTTTCCCATAAGGAAATTAGCTTTGGCAGCTGTCCATGCTATCAAGTAGCTTTGGCATTACATTCTGATTCGAAAAACGTTTGCCTTAGCAGTTGTCAATCCATTTCAGTTTGTTCTTAGTAGGCAAGTGATTGGGGGAAAATATAATAGATGGATTGTCATTTTGCAAGATTTTGATCTCGAATTCATGTCGGTTAGATCTAAGAAATCTTTAGTATTTGCAGAGTTGATATCAGAGATGCCTTGTGAGGAAGAAATTATTCATGAGGAAATTTTTCCTGATGAACACTTATTTCTTATTTCTTCACAAGATCCTTGGTATGGGGATATCATTATATATCTCCAGACTTTGAAGTTCTCACCCTCTTTTTCCAAAGATGAGCATAGAAAGTTGCGTCACCTCACTAGGAATTATGTTATTATAGGTGACACATTGTATCGTTATGGGATTGATTCAATCCTTAGGCATTGTTTAACCTTGGAAGAAGCTGAGTCAGTTCTTAATGATTGCCATAGTGGAGCTTGTGGCAGTCATCTATCTGGGCTTGCAACAACCCAAATTTTTTTACGAGTAGGCTACTTTTGGCGTTCGATCTTCAAAGATTGTATAGAATTGGTCAAAAGATGCCATCCTTTTCAAGTCTATACTCGGAAAATGCGCGCACATCTAGCTTCGCTTTTCCCTGTTATCACCGTCGGTCCTTTCACGAACTGGGACGTTGATTTTACTACTTGTAATCTGCCTTTGGCAGGAAATCACAAGTATATCATAGTGGCCATAGACTACTTTAAAAAGTGGGTTGAGGCCATGCCTACTGTTAAGAATGACATTGTTTCTCTTCAATCAATTTACTTCCTAGTTTGGTAGCCCTAAAGAGATTGTCAATGATCATGGAAGTCATTTCCAAAATCAAGTGATGTCTGAATTGGCTCTCAAGTTGGGTTTTCGGAAGGAGCATTCATCCCCATATTATCCTCAGGCCAATGGCCAGGTTGAAGCCGTGAACAAATATTTTAAGATCATCCTGTAAAATATGATTAACAAATCTAGATCCAATTGGCACATCATGTTGTATTCAACACTTTGGGCATATCGAATGTCAATTAAGAATTCCATTGGCTTTACTCCTTTTCAAATGGTTTACGGTTTGGAATATATCTTCCCTGTTGAATGTGAAATTCCTTCCCTTAAACTAGCTATTGAACTTCTTCTAGAGACTTCTAGTCTCGAGGAGTACCTCATTCATTTGGAGCATCTTGATCAGTAGCGTCGAGATGCTGCCACAATAAATGAAGCTCATAAAAAGAGGGTAAAAACTCAATACAATAAAGCAATCCGTCCTAAAAAAAATTCTGAAGTTGACCTTGTCCTAGTCTACAATCAAGAAAAAGACACCTTGGGGGTAGACAAGTTTATGTCTATGTGGTATGGTCCCCTTATAGTCAAGCGAGTTTTAAAAAAGGGAGCTTATGAATTAATTGACTTTGAAGGAAACAATTTGGCGGAGCCCAGAAATGGGCTCTACCTTAAGAAGTACTTTTCTTAGGCTTCGAGCACTTGTTTGTATATATTGTATGTTTGTACATATCTATTTATTAGTTTTAGTGATGTCAATATTTTTTATCTGCTTTGGCAGGTATTGATGGACGATTCAATATATTTAGGATTCACCAATGGTGCGAGTATGCATACCCGGAACCTTGCTTCCGCAGCTTGGGTGATTTATTATCCATCTGTCCAGTTGATGGTTTCGAGAGGAATATGTATCGGTCCTGCTTCGAATAATATTGCCGAATATACTTTCATTATTAATTTTCTATCTGAAGCGATATATATTGATATTGATTTGTTAGTGGTTTATTTAGACTCGCAACGGGTGGTATCTCAACTTAATAACATTTATCAGGTACGAGATCCCTATTTGTATCGCCAATTTCTAAGAGTACAACTGTTGCAAAGATCATTTATTTATATCACATATGTTCACAGTCCATGATTAGAAAATTCCTTAACTGATTCTATTGCTAATAAAGCATTGGACTCGCATATAAATCATTCATAAAATTAGAAAAATAAAAAATAATCAAAGTATAATTTGTGTATATGATCATCATAAAATCAGTTTGTGTCCAAAATAATATACAAAAATCGGGAAAAAAATCCCTACAAAATTTGGGCTTATGCCCATCATCATGTCTAATCATAAAAAGATCTGATCACCTATCTGGCTAGCTTAGGATGAGCAACTAGAAAATAAACAATGACATTGGCCACATATCGAAAGAGTCGCACCCAGTCCTGTGGTACTCCTACCACACGATGCTGCATCTCCTCAAGTAAGTCCTCTATGGCTATCATGGTTACTTGGTGAGTTAGTCTCACCAAGTTCCTCTGAACTGCATGCAGAACTCTCTCCGTCTCAGCTGCAACCCCTTTAGTATCTCTTCCACGATGCTTATGTCGAGGAAATCCATCAGGTCTCATTGGCCCCACATCTGAAACATGATCATATATTTTGTAAGTGTCTTGTCTCATAAAAATATATTTAAGTTCATTTATATTAAAAATCCAAAAATTTTAAAAAATTCAAAAAATAGAAAATTGTTACCTATGGCTCCCCATGTTGCATCTAGTGGTAATACTAAATCTGGATCTCCTCGTAGATCCATTCCGGTGTAGGGGTAGTCATCGACTGCGACAACCTGTTGATCCCACCATGTGAAAAACTCGTCATGAAAATTAGCCCTGGGGACATCACCACCCCCTAGGCATTTCATCAAGTCAGCCCATTTGCCCATTCGCGGATCCCTCGGGTTGCTGATGGTCGATAGCACCTTGGGTTGAAGCCCAGGTACTTTCTCAAAGAAGAATGAGCATAAGATTGTGTCATATCCAAAATTTAAGTATGGGGGTTTACGCAGTGCATTATATTAGATATCATTTTTGGGATTCAACTGCGTTAAGTAACTCATTCACGTATGACCATTTCCATGAGAGGTAGTCGTAACTGACTAATTTCTCATGATTTTTGAATAGTTCACTTAGCACTCATCGTATCCAAAATTCTTTGTTTGACCATTCTGAATGGAAGTGAGTTGGTTCTTCATGTTGGTCAGTAGAGGTGTGCACCAATCAAACACAGTAATGAGGCATTCCATTTTTAGACTCATGGATACTCATGAGGCCTGATGTAAAGCAACATAACCATTTACCCTGGTGATGGTAAATAATAGATCTTCAAGGATAAGATCTCTACGTGCTTGATTGGAATATGACTTCCAATATTTTCAGGATGACCAGGATAGTGTATGTGGATGTGGTCTTCAACACTAAGACTACCTCTTGTCCTGCCAGTAGAATGCACTATCTCTCCCCTTCGAGAAAGACTGATAATGAAGTAAATATCTTCAATCTTGATCCTTAGGGGCATCTAATCGATCATGAATGCATCATCCTTTGCACTCCACTAATGAATCAACAACTCAAGCAGTCATGTGTTTGCTTTCATATTTGGCATTTTAAAGAATTTTAGCAAGCCACAACCTCTTAAAGCATCCAAAGCATTTTGATCCTCCATTACTTGGTTATCAATGGCACTATGCTCCCTTTTTCTCTAGGTGATTGTCATCCTGCCTAAAAAATATGTTTCAAATCATTAGATTTATGTTTTAAATTTTTTACTCGTGCACATGCGGGTTCCCTTTTTACACAATCGCGTGTAGGGCCCTCGTATAAGCGAGTTACCTGTATTCAACCCATGTGTACGCAAAGTTGAAATTTTTAACATATGTTCCTATGGTCAAATTTTGAAAAAAAAACATCTAAAAAGTATCACAAATGATTAAAAGAATGATAAAAGTTTTGGAGTGATTTGAATGATTGAATTGGACAGAGGAAGGTTGTTTAAGTTTGTCTCCGCAACTCCTTGCTCAAAACAAAAATGTGAGTCCAAAAGTCCTTATACAGGTTGCAAAATGAAAATTATTTTTTTCAAAAGTTGATTTTTATATTATGGACCTTTTTGACCTTTTGGTTTGGAGTGTTGGGAATGGGTTTCCTTTACAGCAAATTTTGGAAAATTCTTCGAGAAAGCATTTTGGTCCCATGATTGTAGACCCATCATGGCAGGTATCATTTTCTTACTGACATATATGTTATGGAATACCACTTTCTGCTGCATTTTTCATACTAGCCTCCACACTGTGATATGTTTGCCATAGGGTTGACCCCATTGTGTCTTGGTTCACAAACCATTTTCACTCGCCAACTTTAAAATCATGATGCGATGGTAGAGCCAACCTTTACATGGGCATGTTAGTTAGATCCTCACTGACATTTGTTGCCCATGCTGCTATATTCAGTAGCTCGGGAGTCCTCTTTAGTCCCACCATGACTTGTGCGTTGAAGACTCATTCTCATTCATCTGCGCTATTTTCTGGCCTTATGCCCTAGAGGCTCTTTTGTGTTGAGTTGTACTGTTGCGTTGCATATTGGCTATTTGCACCTTTTGGCCTTGGGCTGGCTTCACTTGGATTGGTGTTTAAGCCACTTTTTCGACCATGTCTTTTGTAAAATCAACCTTGCAATCACTTAGCCTCTGTGCCTTGACACACACTTTTACCCATGGAAAGAGCTTTCCTTTGAGTGTCCTTGACCAGTTTTTCCACCTTGCATTAAGCATAGGAATGATCCCCTCCCAGGAACTAGAGCATCTGTTTTTCGACACTCATTCTTTCCACTGTACTATAACATTATTTTATTCTTTTTCAAGCTTTATATAAAATAAAAATACAAAAAAATTATATATTCCAAAAAGAGTGGAAACGAGACATTATTTCCATATTTGATGGCAACTAGAGTCAGTTGTGTCACCCTTGAACAAAGCACTCAAAAGTAAGGCTTTCCTCCATTGGGATGGGCTTTAGTTTGACTTAGGAGAGCCTTAACCTTGTTATTGAGTCAATGCTCCTGCGATTGGTTACCTCTTCCAATCATATGGAGAGTTTGCTTATGCCTCATGCATGAAAAACTTATACAAAGTTATCATATGCTGCCATGGAGTCAAAATTGAGTCGTGCTTTTGTTAAAGGGAAGTAAACTTGAGTCGACCTCTCTGCGGTGTCTCTTGACCTATTTTTTGGTCGGCCATCCCTAGTTGTCAGCGTCATGATCGTTATCACATCAACTATATTGGTCCTTTACTCGTGTTGGTTTGAGAAGGTCTCCATTGACTTCTTGCTGGCAGATCTTGCTCTTAGCTACTATGACAAATTGCTCTGAGGGAAAATCTAGAGCCACACCCTAGCCCTATTTTCATTATCGATAGGTCACCTTGTGTTCAACATCGATCATTATCATGGGTCTTGTTAGCCCTGAGATGCAGCGCTGCCATTTTTGGAGGTTGAAGGACAAACTCGGTCTGCTTTGCTGTCCTTAAAGAGGGTCCCATGCAGACCATTACCCCACTTTCTCACTTGCTCCACTCACATTTCACTCTGCTCATTTTCTAACCCAAAACCCTTGCAAAACCTCACCTTTCTGCCATGCGCGCCACCCACACATTTCCCGAGGACACCCTGTACTTCCACTTCCTCTGCCATTGATCCTTCCTCACCAATCTGACAGCCCACATTTCACCTGATCACTGAAACGTGCCCAATATTTCCCCGCCATTAGATCACCCCCACCAGATCTAATGGCTCTCATTCATATCGTACGGAAAACTAGCGTGAAAAGTACCTGCTCGGTGAGAGTGGTTTCTCTCTCTCCTCTGCAGCTACGTGTCATCCATTGGATGGAATTGGGCAAGTTATGACATTTAACACTTACTGCCCGAGGCCCTTCCGATTAAAACCATAACTGCTCGAGCCAAACCGCCTCCAGGTGTTATCATCTGTGCACCTCCTTCACCTGATAACTGTCCGATCTGCTCACCTAAGATCTATAGCCCAAACATTTTCCTCTCCCACCGTGACCTCAAACCTCCTACGCACAATCTCCACTATGCATTCCCCACGACCAAATGGCCTGCATTCATGACTGCTCCCTATCATCCCCCACCTCTCTTTCACTTCTCTATCCTTCCAATTCGACACGTCCATCCACCCATGTACTCCATACTCCACTCCCTATCTGTGACCTGAAGGAGAATATGTTTGGCTCTATCAGCCTGGGGACAGTCTGACTGCTGAACCAAATTAATAGAAAGCATGGCTGAAAGAAGAAGGACACAACACGACTCAACAAACAAATTTAAATAGTCATGGAGCTCCACTGCCATAATCCATCCAACCACCTAGCAAGATAGCACAATACAAGAATTTATTAATGTTTCCATGATGGAAAGGAAATTGCATCGTAGAATGCAATCATATAGTTAATGCTAGTAGGTGGTCAATTAAGACATTTGTAGCCCTAAATGGCTAAAGATCATTGTAAAATTAAACTAAATAGCCAAAATCAAGATGTAATGGGTGTGGTTGTTGTTCGGTTCAACTTCTGGAGACTGTAGATACTATGTTCCTTGCAACGTCTCATCTTCATTTTCAGTAAGACAAGATTTCCTTCTGTTATATGTTCGATGTCCATTTCCTCTATGTTCTAAACTTGCACCTGGATAGGTTTATTCATGCTTTCTCATATGTCCCATGCTAGATAACCGTCATCTTATCCCTGAATTGGTGAATTGGATTGGCTATTGAATAGGTCATCTATGTTTCTCCTGTATCTAATGCTAGGTAATTGTCATATTATCTCTGCTTAGATAAATTATAGTTGCAAGTTTCATTCATTGGATGCAGCTGGCCATCATATGGTTAGTATTCTTCATTCATTCACTTAATCTGCAAACTATTGAGTATTAGTGGTCTAAAGCCTTGTAGGATGAGGGTGTTCATGCATATCTGGAGTGAAATAGAGTTGAAGTGGTTATCTAGATTGAACCAAACCATCATCTATTCCAATATTTCCTAGAACAATATTGAAGATTATATGTTACCAGGCATCTCCAAACTACAACCTAGGAGAGTTTCCTAGAGTGATAACATAATTGGTGTCATTGCCAGGGAGAGGAGATTGAAGCTCAGATTCCCTGGGAGACGACATAGACCCAACTTTGATGATAGATAAAGTCTGGACACATTTTTGGTTGTAATCATCTATCTGACGACTCTACTGGAGGCTGAACCTCTTGAAGACTCCATATCATAGTTCTAGCTCAGTTTGTGAGGCATACTAGGAGAAATCCTTAGAAGTTACCAGCTGACCCAATACCCGACCCTGAAAAGATCATCAAAGAAAGAAATATATCATAGAAAGGAGCATCAGGATTAGGTAAACCTAAACTATCCTCTATACCTTTGTAAGAAAGGTTAGTAATAGAACAAATACATGTCGATAGTATAGGCTCTAACACTAGCAGTGAAGAAAAACTTTCAGAGGTTCATAAAGCTCCTTATTCATTTGGTTCTCCCCTTGCTTTAAGATCAAGGGAAACCTCACCTCCTATCCCTCATACTCTAGTCTTCTCAGTCAATCCATAGCTCCCTATCATTTAGACTGCGAGTACTCTTCAATCCACCATAGCCATGGCAGGTCCACAAGCACTCACCAAGATGGAAAGAATCATAGTTGCTAGGTATGGACCTCTACTACTCCCCACTCCTTTGAATGCAATGCCTACTAGAGAATATAAAAAATACATGCCTAATTTCACTGGGACTAAAGGGATTATAGCTTAAGAACATCTTGAGTCCTTTTACAACTATGTTGATAATCTAGACATTATTGAAGATGATGTGTGGATGAGAGTATTTGTCCAAAGCCTAGATGGAGAGGCTAGAAAATGGTTCAGAGAATTGACCCCTAGATCTATAACTAATATTGAGGCTTTGGATGATGTATTCCTAAAGCATTGGGGGGATAAGAAAGATCCACTCTACTATCATACTGAGTTAGGAACCTGAAAAGGGAAAATGGGGAGTCACTTTCTGATTTCAATAAAAGGTTTAATCACATGTACAACAAGATACCAACTCAAGTGAAACCCACCCCTACCTATGCTAAGCTCACCTATGCCAATGCCTTCGATTCTAATTTCTATTTACTATTGAGGGAGAGAATATGTGCTTCTTTGGCAAAAATGTAGGACGCTGCCTTGGAGGTAGAGTCCAACATCACGATTGTAGAAAAAATCAAAAGACAAGTTGACCAAAGGAGGCAGAGGGGTGAATCTTCCTCATCTTCAGACCCCAAGATAGATAAGATGACCAAGATGATAGAGTCACTAGCCTGTGAAATCTCCAAATTAAAAGTGGAGCAGCACCCTTTGAAGGGAAGAATTCCTAATACTTGTGCTCCCAGAAATCCGAATCCATATAGAAGAGCAAATGAGCAGTTGCATATCATGCAAAGGGGAAAAGAGGCCAAGGAAGACCAAAGAGTGAAGACCCCTTTCTAGAATGTAGTCATGAAAGAGGAGCAGTCTGAAGAAGATGATGAGATCCATTGCATGGAAGACAAAGGCAATGCCTCCTTTTTGACCTGAGCTGCCTATGAGAAGTCATTATCCAATGACCAAATCAGCCATGAGTGGGACGGTGAAGTTGTTCTACAAACCGAATATCAAAAAATATATAATCTGAGGTCTAAGATGAACAATGCCAAGGAAACCCCTGTTCAAAGAGCTGTTGTTCCTACAATACAACAAGCTAACAAGCAAAAACGACCAACAGCTGATCCCACCATTCTCAAAGCTCTAACTCAAGAGGTAAGAGGCCCTGACAAGTCTCCTGCTCCCTTCAATTTTGAATCAAAAATCTAGAAGCTGAAAATATCTATACCTCTAGTTGAACTAGTGAAGAATGAAGCCTTGAAGAGACCCATCCTTGAGGCCCTTGAGCTTAAGGGCACACAAGCATAAAATGACTATGCGAATTTACAAGATGAAAAACATGTAGTTGTTCTTAGCCCAATGACAGAACCTCCTAATGACGATTCCCCATCATTCTATGTCTCCTTGACTATTCATGACAAGATCCTTCACAACTGTATGCTAGATACAAGTGCCAACCATAATCTAATGCCCAAGGCCGTCATGGATGAGTTAGGCCTTGACATCGCTAGGCCTTATCATGATTTGTTTTCTTTTGATTCCAGAAAGGTGAAACGTTTGGGTTAATCAAATACCTAGCCATCACCTTGGCTCAACTGCCCATGAAGAACATGATGACGGATATAGTAGTAACAAATGTTCCCCCTAAGTTTGGCATGCTTCTTTCCAAGGGATGGATTAAAAGATTGGGTGGAATGTTGCAAAACGACTTGTCTTATGCTACTGTCCCAATTTTTGGAGGTGAAAGTAGGAGATTATATAGGGAAGCTCAGTTAGCTTATATCATTAGTGATGAGAAGAACCCCACTAATCACCCCATCTATGCTATTGACACTAATTTTGGAGCCTGTATTATTCAAGTGGAACAATCCCAGTTAGCCTCCATGCAGCTCAGGAAACCAGTTTTTCAGATCATGGAAGAAGAAGGCCCACAAATTTGGGTCATTTTCTTTGATGGGGCTTGCTTTAGGGAAGTTGCAGGAACGGGCGTAGTTCTAGTATCTCCCACACAAGAATGCATACATATATATTTCAAAATTACTTTTCAAGTCACAAATAATATAGCAGAATATGAGGCTTTGATCTTAGGCTTGAACGCGGCTAAAGAAATGGGCATCAAGCATCTGAAGGTGTTTGGAGATGCAGACCTTATTATTCAACAAGTGAATAAGACATTCCAGGCAAGGCATCCCAGGTTGAAAAAATATAGAGATGAGGTATGGAAGCTCAAGGATTCGTTCAATAGCTTTAGTATTTCATACATCCCTAGGGCTAAGAATCAGCTTGCTGATTCCCTTGCTGTGTCTGCTAGTATGTTTGTTCCTCCTTTACCGCCTAGATTGACTTATGAAATCCAAGTAAAATACAGACCATCATTACCTGATAATGTCAAGTATTGGAAATTATTTGAACATGATGATGAATTCAATAGGTTTCTACAAGTCATTGATGAATTCTCTAAAATGTAAATTGATCAAGAGAATGAGGCCATGGAGGAATGCCATCAATGCCAGCTAAGAAACAAAATTGGTCAAGACAACATTGTACAACTGCCTAGCAAGCATATACCCAAAGGGCTGGTGCCGCTAGAGAAGCTGTTTGATCATAATGATGTACCTTATAAGCCTGCCTAGAAAGAGAATGAGTCTACAGTCCATAGACATAATATAGGGAGTCTATATCATCCAAAGTATATAAACCTATCCACCTATTTGTCTGCTACCCAAAGTTCTGAATATTGCACCCTAATGAACCAATTTGTTGATGTCTTTGCCTGGGAATACAATGACCTTAATACTTATGACAAAAACATCATCTAGCATAAGATATCACTGGAGAACGACACCATACCTTTTAAGCAGAAGTTGAGACCTATCAGCCCTCTATTACTACCTCTGATTGAAAAAGAGATTAAGAAACTATTGGCTGCCAAGATCATAGTTCCCCTAAGGTATTCAAAATGGATAACTAACTTGGTGGTAATAAGAAAGAAAAATGGAGAAATTAGGCTTTGTGTTCACTTCAGAAATCTGAACAAGTGCTCTAAGAAAGACAACTACTCCCCGCCTAAGATGGAACATTTGTTGCAAAAAGTTTCAAGGGATAGAGGCATGTCTTTCTTAGATGGTTTCTCAGGCTATAATTAGGTTGATGTACACCCAGAGGATCAAGATAAGACTACCTTCACTACTCCTTGGGGCACTTTCATGTACTCTAAGATGTATTTTGGATTGATGAATGTTGGGGCTACTTTTCAAAGGGCCATGGACATAGCCTTTGTGGGAGAGAAGGACAAGTTTGTGCTTATTTACCTTGATGTCATAACAATCTTTTCCAGCAGTCACATGGAACACTTGTAACATTTGAAGAAGGTGTTTCTGAAGTGCAGAAGGTTTGGAATGTCAGTAAATCCCAAGAAGTCACAGTTTGCTCTAGAAGAAGGAAAACTTTTAGGACATATTGTTTTTGCTGCAGGTTTCAAGATTGATCCGGGAAGGGTTCAAGAAATACAGACACTATCCATCCCAAGGTCAAAAAAGGACATTCAATATTTTCTGGGTAAGATTAACTTTGCGAGGAGGTTTATTCTAAACTTTACAGAACTAGTGAAGCACATCACCTCCATGCCAAAGAAGGGGTCGAAGATAAAATCGATAGAGGCTGCAAGAAGATCTTTCAAAGCCATCAAAAGAGATATCATGGAGGCTCCCACCTTGGTCAGCCTAGACTACACCAAGGAGTTTTATATTCTCTTTCGCTTCTTATGATACACTTGCAATAGTCTTGCTGCAGAAAAATAATGAAGGTATAGAACACCCAGTGGCCTTCTTCAGCAAGACTTTGAGAGATGATGAATTAAGTTATGACATCATCGAAATGCAGGCCTATGCTCTCATAAAGTCTTTAAAGGAATTCCAAATTTACATTCTACACTCCAAAGCGGTTGCCTGTGTACCTTCAACTTCAGTAAAATATGTCCTAACACAATCAGATGTTGATGGAAGAAGGGCCAAGTGGATTGCAAAACTCATAGAGTTCAGCATAGAACTAAAGCCCACCAAGCTATTCAAAGGCCAAGGCCTGGCCTAGCTTATGGCTGAGGAGAATTGTAGTCTGTTGGACATAAATTGCATGGGTGCAGATTCAGATGTTGAATAGGCAGAGGAAGCAACAAAAGAACAAGGGCAAAACCAATCATTGGCTGAGAATTTGGATACTTGTGAGTGGTATTCCAGTATATCTCATTTCTTATTGAAGCTCGAAGTCCCTCTAGGGCTTAGCTCAAGTCAGGCTAGGACCATCAATCTCAGAGCAGCCAAGTTTTGTATTAATAAGAACCTTATTTATTGGAGGGACCCATCTGGAATCCTCCTGAGATGTCTAAACAAAGAACAATTTGTCGAGGTCATGCATCAGTTTCGTTCCAGCATCTGTGGAGGGCATCATTACTGGAAAACCACAACCCACAAGATCCTAAGGGTTGGGTATTATTGGCCTACTCTATTCTCTGATGTATTTTCATTTGTGAAGTCTTGTGACAAATGCTAGAGGTTTGCAGGAAGACAACAACTGAGATATTTGCCCCTAAAGCCAATACACACCAATGGTCCCTTTCAACAGGGGGGTTTAGATTTCATAGGGGAGATTAATCCACATTCCAGTGGATAGCACATGTGGATTTTGGTGGCCACTTTACCAAATGGATTGAAGCCATCCCCACTAAGAAAGTTGATCATCAGGTTGTCATGAAGTTCTTAACTAAGAATATTTTCACTAGATTTGGATGCCCAACAAAACTAGTTACTGATAATGCAGTAGCTTTTAGAGCAAAGGAATTGGTGGATATGTGTGAATCAATGGGCATTAAATTAGTGCACTCTACCTCATAATATATTCAAGGCAATGGCTTAACATAATCATCCAATAAAAGCTTGGTAAGGATAATAAAAAAACTACTGGAAGACAACAAACGAAACTGGGATTCCAGGTTGAAGTTTGCACTAGGGGCTGGCAGAGTTACCACTAAGAAATACATAGTGAACTCTCCATTCAAGCTGGTGTACTATTTTTCCAATCGAATTGACCCTCCCTGTGGCCAAATTCTTGCAAGAAGAGTAGGATGAGGAAAGTGACATGGAAAGAAAAATGAGTGACTTGGTTGAATTTCACCACGTCAGAGATCAACTGATTGAGAAATCAGTGGTGCATCAAAAGAAGATCAAGGAGGTCTTTGATAAAAAAGCAAAGATGGACAATTTTCAGGTTCGTGACTAGGTTCTCAAATGAAATGCATTGAAGGAAAAGAAGGGCAACCATGGTAAATTTGATGCCTTATGGATAGGACCGTTTGTCATCTCTCAGGTTCAGACGAATAAAAATTTCATTCTACAAAATCTAGAGGGGGAAGGTGTCTTTGATGGCCCAGTCAATGGGCGGTTTTTGAAACTTTATTTCGTTTAAGGCTTTAAAGCCTTGGTATTGTAAATATGTTTTTCAGTTTTATTTCATACTAGTTAGACTCCATGCCTAATGGAACACCATGTAGTAGATTTAATCTTGTTGCTTACTGGAAAGGCAGTGGTCTACAGTTCTTGAAACCTCACAGGGAGGCTTTCATCCCCAGAAGGAGCTAGTGTTAGTCCTAAGATGCAGCGCTGCCATTTTTGAAGGTTGAAGGATGGACTCGGTCTGCTTTACTATCCTTACCAGACCATTACCCCACTTTCTTACTTACTCCACTCACATTTCGATATCATCATTTCCTAACCCAAAACCCCCACAAAACCTCAACTTTCTGCCATGCACGCCATCCACACATTTCCTGAGGACACACCGTACCTCCACGCCCTCCATTGTTGATCTTTCCCTGCCGATCTGATGGCCTGAATTTCACCCGATCACTAAAACATGCCTGATCTTTCCCTGTCGTTAGATCACCCCCACCAGATCTAACGGCTCTCACTCATATCGCACGAACAACTAGCGTGAAAAGTGCCCGCTCGATGAGGGCGGTTTCTCTCCTCCTCCACCACTACGTGTCGTCCATTGGATGGAATTGGGCAAGTTATGACATTTACCACTTACCGCCCGAGGCCCTTCCGATAAAAACCATAACCACCCAAGCCAGACTGCCTCTGGGTGTTATCGTCCACGCACCTCCTTCACCTGAAAACTGTCTGATCTGCTCACCTAAGATCTAACTGCCCAGGCATTTTCCTCTCCCACCGTGACCTCAAACCTCCTATGCAAAATCTCCACTGTGCAATCATCCCCCACCTCTCTGTCACTTCTCTGTCCATCCGATTCGACATGTGCATCCACCCATGCACTTCGTACTCCACCCCCTATTTGTGACCTGAAGGAGAAGATAGTCAACTCTATCAGCCTGGGGATAGTTTGACTACTAAACCAAATTGATAGAAAGCATGGCCAAAGGAAGAAGGGCACAACATGACTCAACAAACATAATTAAACAGTCATGGAGCTCCACTGCCATAATCCATCCAACCACCTAGCAGGACAACACGGTACCAAAATTGATTAATGTTTCCATGATGGAAATGAGATCACGTCCTAGAATGAAATTAGATAGTTAATTCGAGTAGGTGGTCGATTAAGACATTTCCATCCCTAAACAACTAAAGATCATTGTAAAAATAAACTATAAATAGCTAAAAGCAAGATGTAATTGGTGTGGTTGTTGTTTGGTTCAACTTCTGGAGATTGTAGATACTCTGTTCCTTGCAATGTCTCATCTTCATTTTCAATAATACAAGCTTCTTTTGCTGTTATATGTTTGATGTCCATTTCCTCTCTGTTCTAAACTTGCATCTGGATAGGTTTATTCATGCTTTCTCGTATGTCCCATGTTAGATAATCGTCATCTTAGCCCTACATTGGTGAATTGGATTGACTATTGAATAGGTCATCTGTGTTTCTCCTGTATCTAATGCTACGTAATTGTCATATTATCTCTGCTTAGATAAATTAGTGTTGCAAGCTTCATTCACTGGATGCAGCTGGCCATCATATGTTATGTATGCATCTACTGGTGTGGTTATTATTCTTCATTCATTCACTTAATCTGCAAACTATTGAGAATTAGTGGTCTAAAGCCTTGTAGGCTGAGCGTGTTCATGCATGTCTGGAGTGAACCAGAGTTGAAGTGGTTATCTGGCTTGAACCAAACCATCATCCATTCCAATAGTTCCTAGAACAATATTGAAGATTATATGTTACCAGGCATCTTCGAACTACAACCTAGGAGAGTTTCTTAGAGTGATAACAGGTCTTTGACTAAGTGGTTTCCCTTGTGTTTGACATTATCTTTCATTATCACACATTGGGATTCGTGCAGTGCCTTGGTTTCCATTTGACCCTATTGGTGGATTCCTCGCCTTTGTGTCAGCTTTCATTATTGATTAGTTCAGATGGTTTCTATCGTGCGCTAGCCACATCTTATGTACGCCAGAAACGTGCTTCAGTTGGGTTACTACATCTTTGTTTGTCTTATTCGTTCCACATTATTGGCCTACAGGTTACACTCGCGCTATATTGATGAAGGATGTCTTAATGCCTTCCTTCTAGCATATCTTTTCCCATCGACTTTAGCTCATTGCTCTGGGAAAGAGATCTAGATTCCATTTGGCAGTACCTTACGGTTTGCAGTCATTAGTGGCAGATTCCTTCACTATCAAGAGTGGGAAAACATCATTGTCTCCTTATTGATAGATTCTTCCAAGTGTTTGACTACATCTCATTGATTCGCAATTGTTAGAGTGTACTGGGTACCTTGACTCTTATCATCATTATCGTTGAGTAGCCTCGCGTTTGTTAACGGTATACATCAATGACCAATAATCAATGATTTCTCACATGTTCGACTTCATATCATTTATTCCCATTATGTAGAAATGTACCACGGCGGTCGGTGAAGACCTCGAGTTTGCATCAACATGTCTTGGTTCATTTGTTAGTTGCCCGTGTTTTTGCTAGTTGAGACCATCCACCTTATGTATTGCAGTTCATTACAACGATATCTTATATGTTGGCACTCGAGTTGCAGTGTAGTGCCATTTATTCCATCATGTTCACTTGGTACTATTTGGATAAGTTTCTTGACTTCAGTGATCAACTTTATACTTCAACATCATTGATCAACTCTTTATGTGTGATATTCAGACATGTACTTTCTTGATTATGATCATATTATCCACTATGTATTTTCAATTCCTTCATACTTGTATGCATATTGGATCCACTTTTGTACTTGAAATTTGGACATGCTTTACTATTTCTGAGCATGGGTATGCCCACCTCAGACAACAATTTCTTTCTGATCTCTTTCGCTAGCTTGATAGGCTGGATTTTGGGGAACTCCTCCTCGGTCTCACATGATTCCTTCTATACACTTAATATTTCGGCTATCATGTACCCCTTCTGAACTCATATATTAGGGGGCATCTATTATTGCACCATTTACCACTCTTGGTAGATCTGATGCTCTGATTATGGCCTAGGGAAACCCTTCCTTCCAGACTTGGTCCAAAATCTAAAAAACAATGTTTTATTCCCTATACGCTACTTCTCCCTGTGATAAAAGTGTGTACACGTGGGTCAACATATACCCAACCTGTGTACATATTTTAAAACACTTTAAAAAATAAATTTCCTTAATTTCAGGCGGAGTTCACGGGATTTACCTATTACTCACCTCTTATTTCCCGTGACCCAAATGAAAAAACTAATTTGGAGAAGTATAAATAAACCTCCATGGGAAGGACTTAAGGGAGAAGATATGAGATATTGATACTATATTGAGATTATCCTTGATCAAGTCTGACGAAATCCCTATGCTTCCTGCACTCCCCAAAGCTTCAGGAAACCCATGTTTCCTTGTTGGAGATATCCTTGTACTGGTGATGGAGGAAGACTGTTGAGGCTGGGAAAGGATGGATTTGGAGGACAGTTCTGCTTGGAACCAAAGGACTCAGGTCGTATTTCTCCACTTTACTTGTAGTTAACTTCAATAAAGGAATGATGTTCTGTTTCTGATATTAAATGTGTTTATGCATCTATTTATATTGTAATTTATTTATGAATATTGCATTGATGCATAATTGTTCATTCGTTTATATGATTAAAGTTAATATCATGAACATGCTTTATGTTTCTACTGTTGTATGTGCTTCATTTGAATAATTTTCAGGTTTTTAAGATATCAAGAGAATTTGAGGGATTGCACCCTGTAGGATCTACTCAAATGTAGGACTCCCGGGTAAGGACACTCTTACACAGTTCAATAGAACAAGTATTTAGGTTGATTGCTTGATCATTTCTTGTTGTGCTTTTCCCTCCACTCTTTTGGGGTTATCAACCCAAGACCCTAGGGTGGTCTCGCCCGCAACACTATAATTATGTAGAGATGAACGATTCCCTTGTTGAGTGATAGGTGGAATGGTCTCTTGAGCCTTACTGCTTACCTTGGCCATTTTTGGATCGGTAACTAGTACCAATGGTTCAATTTATGACTTGGAAAATAAGGAGTTGACAGTTGGAGGATCATGGATTTTTATTTAAAACTGGTGGGAGCAGGTGTAATGACTTTATGGATGGGAGAGAGTGGATTTCATAGGGGGTAGGAGGTAGTTTATGGTTTTGGAGCGAGGGGGTGTGGAGTGAATGTGAGAGGGAAATGTGGCGGAGGTGGTATGAGGGATGACCACTTTTTGCACCCCCCCATTGATTAAACGTTAGATGGGCTTGGGGGATGTGGAGAGTTCTAAGATTTGTTGATCTCTTTGCGCTGCAAATCATATCCGCCAAACTTTTATTACTTTTAGCAAAAATGACAAAGAGTCTCGTCGTTTATCTATTTATGAAATAAACTCTCTTTTTGTTTAATTTAATGACATTTAATATTTAATCAAACATGACTAATTATTGAAAAGTGACATTTTAAATAGCGTGCTGCATTTTGGGATTTTCGTTATATATATATATATATAATATATTATATATATATATATATATATAATTTATTGTAAATTTTTTCCTCATCATTTCTCTCTCTCTCTCTCTCTCTCTCTCTCTCTCTCTCTATATAATATATAATATTATATATATTATATATATATATATATATATATTATATAAATCAATGTTACAACATTCAACTTCCAATTGGAGACTGTTTCCTCCTATAGGATCGCAGAGAACATGCAGATCCAAGTGCCCTCTTCCTCGGGCTGATGGAGTCTTTATTGAAAAACAATCATACTTTCAGGAAAATGGAACAAACGGGTAATGTAAAAATGATGAATGACTGGGGCAATCTCAGTACTAGATATAATGTTTCAAATATTTTCCATTGACAGGCAATGAAGAATATTTCCCTTCTAAGTTCTGCAAGACAAAATTATTGTTGCCTTTAACATCTGCAATGCTAAAAGGTCCAAACCAGAGATTATCAACTTTCCTTGTTTTCCTTTGTCTTCTCATTTAGAATCCCATTTTAGTACTAAATATTCTTTATTGAAATCTCTTTCTCTATCCTTTCTTTCAAACAATATTTTCATTTTGTTCTGATATATTTGAAACTTATATTGGACTTCATCTTTGTTTTCATTAAGTTCTATAATTTGATTGATTCTCCTAGAAAAATGATCAGGTTCTTCATTTTCTTCTTGCAAGAATTTCATGACAGGAAAATCTAGTTATGTAGGGAAAAAGGCCTTAGTGCCATAAACAAGCTGAAAAGGTGATTTTCCTATTGATCTCTTTGGTGAAATTATATTTTCCCAAACTACATACTTAAGATGACTGTCCCAATTTCTCTTATGATCTGCAAGTACCTTTTTAATGACTTTCACTAGACTTTTGTTTGAAGACTCTGCCAATCCATTTCCTTGAGAATAATAAGGGGTATAAATATGTAGTAAAATTTGATATTTTTAGCAAAACTCAATCATTTTAATACTACTAAATGCTTGTTCATAGTTTGTAACTATCTATTAGGGACATCCAAATCTAGATAACATGTTTTCCTCAATGAATTTAATGACAACAATATCAGTAGCATTCCTGACTAGTATAACTTCTATCCACTTTGTAAAATAATATGTGGTAGTTAAAATCCATTTATGTTGATTGCTAGATGTTGGATGAATCTCTACAATAAAATCTAATCCCCACTGTAGAAAAGGTGCTTCAACTAGGACTAGAACTAGAGGGAGTGTTGATAATATTTGATTTCCGGCAAAAATTTGACAAGGTATGCAACTTCTAACCTTTTCTCCTACTTGTGCAAATAATTTTGGCCAATAAAACCTAGTTCTTAAAATCTTGTATGTTGTTTCTCTCCAAGCATAATTACCACCACAAATACTTGCATGAAAGTAAACTATAACTCCTTTTGTCTCACTTTATGTTAAGCATAAAAAAACAATGTTTAGTGGATCCTTCCAATACAAATTTGCATTGATGATGCAATAGTTTATGGCCTTTAACTTGAGTGTTTTGCATTGATTCTTTGTGAATCCAGGTGGATACTCAAAATCATGAAGAAAATGCACAATTTCAATGTACGATTCTGAAAGAAGAAATTTCTCATCAGTGTGGAGTGGAAGAGGAATTGGTTCAGCTAAAGATGAAGGTTCTTGTGGATTCTTCTCTACTAATATTTGAGAAGGTTCATGTGGATTCTTCTCTACTCATATTTGAGAAGGTTTTTGTGGATTATTCTCTGCTGATATTTGCATCACTTAATTTATCCCCAAAACTTTACAATTGCATTTAGCTAAAAGCTTGACTAAACCCTGACCCATTATCAACTTTGTATATTTGATAATAAGATAGAATTCTAATATCTTGGTGATCCATCTTCCTCTTCGACCATCTGTATCAGGTTGTGATAATACAATTTTAGCAACATTTTTTGGAACATGGGAAATAATGGAAGAATGAAGGATATAGACTCTAAAAGCTTTCAAGGCTTGAACTAAGGCTGGCACATTTTTAATATTTCAACTCAGCATCTCTCATGACTTTACTGAAAAATTCAATAGGCTAGTCATCTCCATTTTCATTCTTTTGCAAAAGGACATCAGCTAGGGTGTTTTTAGAAGCAAAAGAGAAAATGCTAAAAGGTTTAGAATAGTCTAGATTGGCTAATACTACAGCTTTAGAAATAGCTTTCTTGATTTGGGTAAAAGAAAATCTTGCTTGAGCTATCCACTTGACTTCATGGTCTTTTCTCAGCATATCAGTAATATCCTTAACTATTTCAGCATAGTTTGGTATAAATCTCCTTAAGAAGTTGAATTTACTAAGATAAGCTTGAAATTCCTTTTTATTCCTTGGTAATGAAAGTGCTTGGATGATTGAAACTCTCTTTGGGTCAATGGCAACTCCTTCCTTTGAAATAATATGACCCAATAATTTTCCTTATTTTATTGCAATCAAGGACTTCTTCGGATTTAGTGATATCTCTAACTTTATACACCTATCAAACACCTTTCTCAAGTGCTTTAAACGTTTTTGATCGGAACTTGAAAATACAGTTAGATCATCTAGAAAAATGACAACAAATTTATTAATGTTACCAGCAAATGCTAAATCCATAGCTCTTTGTAAAGTAGCTCCAACATTTTTTTGTCCAAAAGGCATCCTTGCATACATGAATGTACCCTAAGGAGTCATGAATGTTGTCTTCTCTTTATCTTCTGGGCTCACCATGATCTGATTGTATCCAGAAAAAACATCTAACATAGAAATTCTATTAGAAGCTGGAACCTTTTGAAGTAATTGATCCATCTTGGGTAATGGATAATTGTCCTTTAAATATGATTTGTTTAAGTTCCTGAAATCCGCACACAATCTGATTTCACCATTTTTTCTTTCTAACTAGAACCAAATTTTCTATCCAATTAGAATATCTTAAGGGAACTATCATTTTGGCATCCAATCTTTTTTTAAGTTCTTTTTCAATTGTGGGGAGCAAGAATGGATTTATTCTCCTTAACTCTTGCTTAAAAGGTTTAGCTTCTAGTTTTAGAGGAATTTTATGTTTAATGAGTGTTGTATCATATGTTTTTAGCTCATCATAAGACCAAGCAAAAAAATCTATGTAATTTTTAAGGAGACTTAGATATTTATTTGTTGTTTCCTTTGGTAATGATGCAGTGATTTTAATATTTTTGGTTTCTGCTTGAGTTCCAATATTGCAATCTTCTATATCTTCTTCAGGTGAATATGATAATGGGCCTTTATGAACATCATTATGGCCAAATTTTTTTTTTCAAGAGGGTCTAAACCCTTTGGGATGAAATTTTTGGGTAGCTGAATGATGTTATGATCAACCATTTTTGAGTTTAATTGTGAAGTTTCATTTTCCTTATTCAACTCTTTATCATCAAGTTGTTCTTCTTCAATTTGTAAGGTTGAAAATTCATCAATTACTTGCAAAAATGATTTTAATTTTTCATTATCTTCAAATATTTTCCAATATTTAAGATTATCAAGAATTGATGGTCTATATTTTACCTGAATATGATGTTGTTGTTGCATTTGATTGGGAATTTTAAAAGAACTAGCTGAAACAACTAAAGAGTCCACATGAATATTCTCATTTCTTGGAATAACAGTGATGTTAAATTCCTGGAAGAAATTATCCACTGAATCTCATACCTTATTTCTGTAAGATCTAAGTCTAGGGAGTTTTGTTTGACAAAGATTCCTTACTTGTTTAACAATGAATTCTGAGTCACTGAATACACTTAGATTTTCCACTTTAGGACTTTTCACTAATTCCAATCCTAGAAGTAAAGCTTCATATTCTGCTACATTGTTTGTAACGTCAAATTCTAACTTATAGGATTGAGTTATGTTCACTCTATCTAGTGAAATAAGTACAATACCAAATCCATATCCTTCTTTTGAAAAAGCTCCATCAAAGTATAGTTTCCAAATATCAATTTTTACAGCCTCAAGTTTATCCACAATGTTTTCAATGCTAAGCTTAGTGTTTTGTAAGTTATTTGATGATAGTGTGAAACATCCAAAATCTTGTTCAACTGCATAAATTGGATGTTTTCTTGCTTGATCAACTCTATAAATAGTATTAATGAATCTAACCTCATTGTATAATCTAATTTGTTCACCTCCATATACAAGAATAGTAGCATAAGACATGTCAATTTGCAGACTTCGTCCTAATTTGGCACAACATGATCTAGATAATACCATACCAAATTTAGGAGCAATATCTATAACTACAATATCTAATACTACACTCTTAACAAGGATTTGTGCTAGAGTGACAACTAGGTCTTATATAAGTCCAAGACAAGGTACCTTCTTTGAGTCAAAAGTATATAGATCATGATAAGGTCTAGTGATATGCAATTGAAGTTGATCCATGATCACTTTAGGCATCAAATTATGGGAAACCCGAAAATCTAACATACAATTGTATAACAAGAAATCATGAACTTTTAAAGTGACATAAAGAGGTGGTGCATTTTCATCATTCATATCAGAATTGGGACATCATTGAAGGTTTTTCATGCTGTAAGCTTATTACATATCCTTCAACATCAACACTTCAAGATTGAATCCATTTAGAAACTTTATTTTTATATCCTGTATTTTTCGAAAATTCAGATAAAGGAATAGGTATTTTGACCTTTTCTAATTCTCTTTCCACATTGAAAGTAGTTAGAACAATTTTATCAATTGAACTTGGTTCATTTAATTGATTCGATGGTTGAATCGTTGTTGTTTGAGATTCAGTGGTTTTAATTGGTGGTTCATTTACAATGAGATTTTCAGAAGGTCTGTTAGGCCCTGATCTTGGTCTTAATCATATCTTCTATTTAATTTTGTAATTAAGAATTCAGAAAAGGCTTGATATTTTGAAACTTGTGAATTTTCTTGATTTTGCTGTGGGAATTGACGTTGAGGAAGAGGGACAATGGCATTTTGAATTGATGAATGATAAAATTTATTGATTTAATATGTAATTAGAGGGTTGGTGTCTTCAGGTTCTTGATCATCAATAATCAGTGGAGGTTGAATCTGCTGATCAGTACTAGGTCTTTGCAAAATTTGGGGTTGGGGAGGTCTCCTATATTGAGCTTGAGGTCTATTTGTTGTTTGTTGAACTATTCTAGGTTGTGCCTCCATTTTTGAAATCCCATTTGAAATATTTCTAAGCAGTGAAGTGGTTTCATCTATCTTTTGATCTTCCTCTTTACTATTTGAGGAATAACCTTCTTCCCTAGCTTTATTTTTCTTTTAGCCTTTTCTACTTTAGCCTTAAGTTTAGATGATGTTGATCTATTCGCTTAAACTTCTATGAAATTTGTTTGCATGTCTTCTAAAGTGATAGATGTTCTTTTTCTAAGCATGATCGTGAAATAATCTTCAAAAGCTTTGGAAAATATAACTTTAGCTATTGTTACTGGTGGTTTACAGTCAGGTGGCATCTTATGATAAAGTTTGTTAAACCTTTTTATAAAATGGGTTCACTAGGATTTTTCTTCAGTTCTTCAAACTCTGTAACAAAATATACATGATCCTTTTTAACCCCCTATTGATTTTTAATGATGTTGGTTAACTCATTCCAAGCCTGAATATAATTTTCTCTTAATTTTCTAAACCAATCTAACGTTTCCCTCAAGTGTTTGAACAAACAATATCATATACACATCTTCATGTTCAATATTCATGTTATCAACAAAATCCAAGAAGGGAGATAAGCGATCTTCAATAGACAAACCATTTTCTCCATTAAATCTAGGTAGATGTTTTAAATACCCATTAGGAAAGTTATGAATTTGACCAAGGAGCTATAAAGAAGCATACCTAGCTTGAATTATAGGCTAAAAACTAGCCATACTTGAAGATGAGGATGAGTCTGTAGAAGCTGTTGTAAATGAAGATGAATTTGTGGGAGACGATGGAGGTGGGGATGAAGGTGGAGGACCTCTCGAAATTTTATCAATGGTGGTTGAATAACTAACTTCTACACTTCTATTTCAAATTTGCCTCCAGTTTCAAATAAAAGATTTATACAGACATAAAGAGTGTCCTCGGGTTTGGCAGAAGTAGATGCAAAAGTATGAACATTTGGTGAGATAAAATCACTAGGTTTTAATTGAGGTAGTTTTACATGTAACTCTTCTTTTGACTTAGGTGATTTTGAAAGGGTTTAAGGGATTTGATATGATTCTAATTGATGGACTAGAAGGGCTGACTACATATCAACTCCTATGGATAAAAGGTATAATACCTTTGGTGGTAAGTCAGACAATTCAGAGGGAACTGGAAAAAACCTAAAAGGATTAGTAGCTGAAACAATTTCAAGTTGTATTAGTACAAAACAAGAGGTAGAAGCTTCTAATCTTCTTCTTAAGAAGCTTCTCTTACCAGCCTCTCTGGATCTGATAATGGAGAATAAAGTTCAAGGTCAGAATGAGATCTAGTATGTTTGGAAGAAGCCAGTTTGACTTATGAAGTCTCCAGGTGAAATATTCTAACCTGCTAATCCTTTATTCACCTTAAAGGAAAAACTTAATTGTTGTCGCAGGGAAAATGATTCAAATTTCGTTCCCCAACAACGATGCCAATCTGATGTTGTCCTATGAGATAATTCTAGGTTAGGTAATTATGCTAGAGCATCTAAAATGTTTTGTTGTTTTTAATTTATGGATGACCAATGTTTTAAGCTTATGTAAAAAGGTAATGCATCTTAAATGATCTTAATACAATGAAAGGGCTAATTCTTTACCTCTTAACAATAATCTAGATTTAAGAATATTTGGAAGGAATAATTCTAAGAAGCTATGAGTTTTAAATATTCAAACAAAATATTTAAAATTATCATAAGAAAAAGATGCTAGTAAACTGTGTTCACTGCCTAACAAAATGCATTTAAGTTTATGAAGAAGTGACAATTAATTAATGTAGAGGAGTTAATTTAGACATATAGCCTAATAAAATAATCTCTATAATATGTTATAACTTCATAGGGGATTTAAGATAGACTGATATTTAGTTATATCTTACCCATATTTCTTCAATAAAAATAAATACATGCATAAAAACCAAAATGAAATGAATAACTTGAGAAGAAATCATAAAGATGAAAAGTTGTTTGAAGAAAATGAAGAATCCTTTTATTGATATCATACAACTTTAGATACATGTAATTCTGCTAAAAATAATTTATTGCAAGGGTTTAACCCTTCATAATTCGATTTTGGAAATAATTATACAATTTTTTCCCAAAATATCTAGACTTAAATATCTAGATTTGTTTGAAAAATATATAAAACTATTTTTTATAAAAATAGTGCAAAAACATAGGGAAATAAAACTACTGAAGTTGTTGTCACTGCTTTCAAGGATTCTGGTGTTGATGTGGGTTGATTAATCTGCTACTCTACTCCTAATAACTGCTAATGACTGGTGACTCATTTACTCCAGTAACTTACATAATTCTTCCCACCTTTTTTAATCTGGAATTGTATATTTGACCAATTTTCTGAATGTTTCATCCACCTTAGTGTATTTTTGGAAGGTTGACTTAACCGAAAATAAATGATTTATCTCATGCTTGATGAGTAAATCAAAATTGAGGCCTTCCATAAAATCTTTACCTGTGATTGTACCTTTAGTCTTTGAAAATCTGGACTTATCCTTCACAATTGAATACAATTTCTTTTGATATTCTTCTAAATTAATCAATTCATCTCCAATTCCCTTTAATCTAGGTAGTCCTTTTTGGTGTAACACAAAGAATTTTATGTAAAACCTCTGGATACTTGATTCGAGGTTATGGCACTTGTTTTCTAGTTGTAGCATCAAATTTTTCTTAATGAGAATCCCTCTTACTTCCAAAATAGTTTATGTTCTATCCTCTATGTTATATTCTTCCAGTTCATCTTTGGTTTTGGAATTCAAAACCCTTACAGGTGCATTTTCTTTTCCTGGTTTTAAACCCAATTCCAACTTCACATATGCTATTACTTCTTTGTCTCTCTGCACTAGTTCATCTTGCTAAAAAATATCTCAATTGAAGGCCATATATCAATGATGGCCTCATTTATTTCTATCCAGATACTTTCCTTAGCCTGTGTAATGGTGTCAGCTATGACAGATTGGATTTATAAGAATTCAATTCTTTTGGTAAGCTTATGTGTCTTTTGCAACTCAAATATATATACATTATCAACATTTAGTTTTTTGTCTTGTAAATTATTAAGCTGAGTTCTCAGCTTCTCATTTTCTTGTCCATTAATTGTTAAAACTTCTATTGCTTTTGCAAGTTCTCTTGTTGAATCAGTTGATTGAGTTTCCACTGTTGAAGTCGTTGTTGATGTAGATGTTGTTGTTGTTGTAGCTGTAACTGGCATTGCTGTCACTGGAACTGTTGAAGGAACAACATTTTGTTCTTGGGTTCCCTGTTGTTCCTTTTCCTTTAAAAGCCTTTCCATTTCAGTTTCCATTTTTTCTATTTGTGCACTCTGTTCAATTATTATTTTGAACATGTTATCCTTCTATTTTTGTAGCTGTCCTATTTATTTAGTCTATGGATCTTCTATAGAAGGAAGCTTAAGTTGTTTTTTCAAAGCATATATGTATGCATTCTTTTTCTTCATTATATCTTCTACTTCTTTCACATTGGTGGGATCATATCCCAGCTTTATCACTAAATCCTCTAAAGATTTGATCCTTGTATCTTTAGCTAAGGAAGATAATTTTTCTAACTTCAACTAAGGTTGAACATTTTCAAATGATGCTTGAAGCTTAGATGTTGTCATAGATGAATTTGTGAGAGAAGAATATATCATCTTACCAGATTGTTCATGTAAATCATTCTGGTCAATAGAACGAATTAAGTTTGCATCAAAATAAAACATTGATTTAGTGTAGTCATTTGCATTTCTAGGATGAGTGATTTTGGGTTCCATGAAGGCTATTTGCATCTTTCCCTTCTCAGTGTTGAAGGCAGAAAGTAGCCTGTGTTGTAAAGTTGATGTTTACTTCTAGAACTGTAAATAAGTGGAAGCTTTCAAAGCCTCATCCTCTACTTGATTCCTGGTAAACTGTAAATACGTTTTGTTCTTTCTGAGTTTACTGCAACTCTCCTGTCTGAGATGATGATACATCTAGACTAGTTGAAGACATAGGAGATCCTCCAGTAATTTCTTCTCTTCTAAAACATGATGGCACAAATGGGCCCGTCATGACAATTGGGCGTTGTTGTGTAGTATCTTCTTGGTATGTTTCACTTGTATTATTTGTCTTTTGCCTCTTATTATATATTTTGAATTTCTTGGCTAAATTTTCTTTCACCATATGGGAAGCACTGTCCGTTGGCCTTTTGTCCTGCTTTTCTTCTGGTACAGGAGTTTGTGATGCTATAGATGATATAACCTGCTCTTCTTCCTTCTGAAATTTATTCTCCTACCATTCATCCTGGTTTATGTACTGTTCTATCTCAGGCCTTGGAGTGTGAGCATATGGGGTAGTTTTTTGCTCTACCCTTAATTTTGAAATCATGCCTACGAGATCATATGACCAGGTGAAGCTAACTTTGAAATTCATATGTTTCAAAAGAGTTTCTACTTCCTTCCCTACTAATCTAGCATTGCAAATAAAGGGCCCTACTTGAGTTTTGATTTTGAATTGAACCTTCTTATTTGCTGCTACAAAATGAAGTTGATCCATGTTGATCATCTGTCTGATATATTCCAATCCAAAAATATGGATAGGGATAAAATTAGGTAATCTATATGGAGGTATTTCACATCCATAGATCCTAATCTCTATATAATTTTGGTATAGATACCAATCTCTTGTTCTAGTTTGTTCCCTGAGATGTAGAATTTTTCTGATCTCTGGCCCAATCCTTGGTTTTACATCATTGTTTGATAAACAAGAAACAACATATATAAACTAGTCCACAAAGTTAGTGAATGTGAATTTAGTGGTGTTCTTCCTCACCAAGGGAGTCCAATGGATTACTGCTTGTGGATTTCCTTGGCTGTCCATCTTTTGTAAAGGAAAATAAAACCTTTCTGACTAATAAAACAGGAACACATATACTAAGACAAAAACATATTTGAACACTCCTTTTGTAGAGAACTTCATGAACTGATCATGAATTGATTCTGCTAAGAATTCACTGTAATTGTAGATAAGAGATGGCTTTTCATTAATTGATAAAACTGACAAGAAACCTATACAAACCTCATTGACCCACTGATCGGAATAATAACCTAACATACATGAGACAATGGATATTATCTGCTTGGTCATTTCTAGAAACATAGATGATTGATATGGTGGATTAGTTTTAGGCAATTGGACATTTTCTGGTAGAAAGGTTTTAAAAATCTTGGCTCTTTGGGGAAAGTGAGGGATTCTAGAGAAAATGGATGCAAGGGTTCAGGGTTTTGAATCTATAACATTTGATTAATTGATTTAGCAATAATTGTAAAAAGAGCTTCATTGTTTTGGTAAACCACTGCTATTTGATTGGGAACATACCTAACATGACACCATCAAATGAATTCTAGGAAATGATGGGTTTGTGGAATGATAAAATGAGGTAAATATGAGTTCCAAAGGTTTAATTCATAGCTTAGGTCTACAAATATTTGTTTTAACCAATTTTGGAGTTTATAAAGATCAAATTCACGGTTGGTTTCAGGAACTTTATAGAGCCAATCGACTAATGACTGATGGTATAAGTCGATAATAGGAGGAAGCATGAGTTTTTCTGAATTTTTTGATTTCTTCTTTGAAGACATGACTAAAAGAAAAGGATTGAGAAATAACTATAATTACTCGGAGATGAACGATTCGCTTATTGACTAATAGGTGGAATGGTCTCTTTAGCTTCACTGGTTACTTTGGCAGTTGTTCGGCTTGGTAATTGGTAGCAGTCGTTCCATTTATGACTTGGCAGAGAAGATAGAAAAATAAGCAACCGATAATCTTCAAAAAAACCTAAAAATGTTTTTTATGTAGGTTAAATGGCTCTATCGCAAATTATCTATTAAATTTGTGCGGGGGACATTAATGCGTAACAAGAAATTTTAAAATGGGAATAATGTTGGCGAATAAGGAGTTGATAGTTGGTGGAATGAGGATTTTTATTTAAAACCAGAGGGAGTGGGTGTAACGGCTTTATGGACTTGAGAGAGTGGATTTTGGAGGGGGTAGGAGGAAGTTTATAGTTTTGGAGTGAGGGAGTGTAAAGTGAATGTGAGAGGGGAACGTGGCGGAGGTGGTATGAGGGATGACCCACTTTTTGCACCCCCCCACCCCCCCACCCCCCCATTGATTAAACATCAAATGGGCTTGGGGGGGTGCAGAGCAGTCTAAGAGCCATTGATCTCTTTGTGCTACAAATCGTGTCCACCAAACTTTTATTACTTTTAACGAAAACGATAAAGAGTCTTGTCATTTATCTATTTACAAAATAAACTTTTTTTTTTTATTTTTTTTTTTTTTATTTTTAATTTAATCACATTTAATATTTAATCAAGCACGATTAATTATTGAAAACTGTCAATTTAATTAGTGAATTGCATTTTGGGATTTTCATTATATTTTTCTATATTTTCTATTTTTTCTTTCGTCATCATTTATTTTATATATTTATTTTCTTATGCCTTTTTCGCTATCTATATATATTTATAAAAACATGTAACTTATCAAAACAATCAATGTTACAATGCAATGGACATTTGAGGACGTAGAGGCTTCAATGAGGCAGAGAATCTGCATTAACAGTGAAGGCGAAAGCATGACGAGAAGCGAGAGCATGAAGATCCGACATGTGGAATGCATGGTGGAGTATGACTTAGAGGTTGTATGGAAAGGTAAAACATCTGTTGGAGTTCGAGGGATATTACAAGAGTGGGTCGAGGAATGAATATGGCGTATTCGTTATCATAGGTTTTTCTCCTGCTGGGTCAAAGGAAATTAGGCGAGTCAAATCCAGTAAGTTTTATGCAGTTTTCCCTCTTTTTGAAAATGCAAATGGGCAGTGGATTCTGTCCAATTTTTTTTATAGTGGGGTATGCCATAAGCTCATCCTAGAAGGCATTGACAATATTAGTAGCTCCATGCTGGATTTAAACTCAAAGTATTGCATGCATAAATAATCAAGATCTAGGTCTTATTGCATGGAGGTGGTTTCTCTTTTATTAGATCCTAACCTAGGTAAAGCTTTGTGCTTGTATTTATATAGAAGTTGGATTGGATTATTGGGGTCTGAATCAAACACACTCCATATCTACATCTCAGTATTTTTGCTAGATATCTACATGCATCAAGGATCCAATTCATCTAGCACAATAGAGAGCCCCATCCTCTCATAACAAAACCCAGACCTATCATTTAGGTCCATATCTAAATGAGAGACAGGTAGAAGGAAGATAACATGATGCATATTCAGATGCAGAGGAGTTGTATCAAATTTTGATCAAAACCATTACTGGAAAATCGATCCAACTAAGGGTTAGGGGAATGGATCTAGTGACAGATCTGAATTAGAGTGCCCAAAATATCATAGGTATTTCTGCTTCATTAGAAAGTATGACTTCTTTAGGGAAAGTTTTGCAAGATGTGGTCCATTTGAAAGACTATGGTATTCAAAGGAATTCTACCATCATCTTGAATTTAAGATTGCAAGGTGGTGCCCTAGGAGCAAGCTTTCCACCTGGATCATCTTCATCGTGCATGGGTTAAGCCTAGTTCAAGGATGCACTGAGAGGCAATTTTTCCACACAGGACAAACAAAACCCAAATCTGGCAATCCCAAGTCCATACATTTTAGAGAAGATGGAGAAAGCCATAGATCTGTCCATACAATTACCAGAAGTAAGTGGCCTTTTCACTATTTTGCAAACAAAAGCTATCATATGTCAATTTAATGGTTTTTGGCCAAAATATGAAGACCTAAATGAGTGGATATATCTAAATTGGACGAGATATTGTGACATTTATTTGTGTGCCAAAGGATTTTTTTTGGTTCAATTTGATAGCCAAAAATATTTTGATTATGTCATAAAAGAAGGATCATGGTTTTGGGGAAGGGAAGGTCTCTTCGTAACCCCATGGTTTCCTTGTTTTGATGCCAACTCAATGGTGGTTACAAAAATGTCGGTTTGGGTAAGGCTACATAATATCCCACTTCCCTTTTGGCACCACCAGGTCCTAGAAGGCATTGGGAACTCTTTGGGAAGGTTCCTAAAGATGGATCGAGAAAGAATGGACAAAGGTATTTTCACTTTTACATGCATATTTGTTGAGATGGATCTAAGAAAAGGCCTTCTTGATCGTATTCACCTAACACATCAACACTTCAAAAGGACACAATGGTTAGATTTTGGAAACATCGCCTTTAGATGTCATATTTTCCATCAAACAGGGCACTTACAGAGCACATGCAATCAAGCGAAGAAAAGGATAAAGAAAAGAATGCAAAAGAAGAAAGGATGGAAATTCCCTAACGCTTCTTCTTCAGATGATGAGGATGAAGAAATGGATGAGGCCCAGCAACATTTAGAGACACAAAATCAACAAGGTTCTAGTTTATCCATATCGGGAGTAGATCTCTAGTTTATCCAAGAATATTAGACGTTTGATAATATCAGAGGGGACCAGCATCAGATATATTGGATATCAGAAGTAGGGGATATTGGAATATCAAATATCGGAAGCAAGGGATTGTGGAAGCACTGAATATCAGAGCTTTTAGATATTGAGAGTTTCAAGCATGGCACACCTCAAAAGTTATGATATTTATAGATTCTGATATGCCATGTGGCAGTTGTGGGGTCGAAAGTTTAAAATATTTAATTTGAAAGGAAGCACCTAATCTTAACTTCGCCTTTTAGCAAAAAAAACCTTTAGTAATTATATTTACATATAGGGAATGTTTGATCGGAGGATAATTTTATCACAACTTTCTTATGAGGAAAGTTACGATGTTATAATAATCCGATATGAATATTATGATAATGCATTATTTTAATAACAAAAGGCATATTGGGTTTCTCATTTATCGTAACATTTGTAAGGTTGGACCTCCGATATTTAGGTTCCGATAATAGAAACTTTCAAGGGAACAAAAAATGCCTTATCTTTAGTGAGCAATAAAAATTTTTATTAACAAGAAAGAAGGTCGGTCCCCATTATTTATGATATAACTTAAAATAAAAAATAAAGGTGGGGGGGTGGGTGGTTTGAGTACTACAACAGTTCACTACTTGGAAAGCATTTGTTAACATTCTTTCCAAGCACATCCCCTACACAAACCTTTATGCTCTATCTAGAAATTTGGTACACCTATAAAAATCTACTTCAAATTTGGCAAGGCTCTATATTGAATATGTGCGTATCTCCTATGCCATAGCTCACTAGGGTTAATATCATTATGTACTAAAGCTTTGGAAGATTGTCCCAAGAGTCTATATAACCTCCCTTGACAAATTCTAATCACCCTAGCAGAGCGTATACTAAAAGCCTTGTCCCGCACAAGGACTTTCCCATCAATGAAGGTTAGTCTATCTCCTCTATCTTCTAAACATGAAATTGAAACCAAATTATTTTTTAAACCTGGAACATAGAGTATGTTTCTCTATTGAACGTTTTCACTTGTTTCCAACTCAATAGATGTTGTCCTAATCGCGTTGACTGCATAATTGTTGTTGTCTCTAAGATCTACCTTTGTGTCAATCTTATTTCCATGAAACTTGTAAGATGATCATGCTTCCCTGTCATATGTCTTGAAGCTACAACATCAATTAGCCATATATTGTTGCCATCTGCAAGAGATCCTACAAGTGTGGAATAATATAAATGATATTTATCTCCTTGAACTTTGGATCTCTTGGATTGTTCATCAAATTATTCCATGGTAGCATGTTGATTTCCTCTCTTCTTCCTATCATTGAAACTTTCAGGACATTGGGCTTTGAAGTGACCAAATTTGTTGCAACAAAAGCACTGAATTTGAGGCATATCTTTCTTCCTTTTGAGGATTAGGTCTTCTGTCAAACCCCTTTTCTTCTTCTAAAAATCAGACTTCATTCTTCCTCCAACTTTCATGGAACAAGTTTCTTAGGCTTGATAATTTTCTTCTTCTTTCGGCTTTCTTTCTCTAGATAGAAGTCTTGATTCTTCCTAAGCACAAGTTTCCCATAGTTCTTCCAAACATGGATATTCCTTTCGCCTCCTTATACCTACTACAAATGAATCCCATGAACATGGTATTCCATTAAGTGTTGAAGTCACAAGTTCTTTATTAGAGAAAATTTCATCAATAGCTTGTAGTTGATATCTTACTTGAGAAACCCTCACAAAGTATGAAGCCATTGTATTGTTCTTTGTCATTCTTATAAAACGAAGCTCATTTCTCAAGCTCATGACTTATTTAGGGTATCATATATCTTCTTTGAAGTGTCAATATTTGATATGTATGGAATAATATGGTCCTTGATGGAGTCCACATTAATTATCATGGAAGTGATGCCATATTTCTTGTACTTCTTTTTTCCAACATCATTTGTAGGTTCAATTCCAATAGATCTTTTTTTGCAAGAATTATGTCAAATCTTGTCTTCCAAGTTCTATAGTTAGTGGACCCCTCTAACTTCTTCTTTGATTTCATAGTAGAGGCAACAAATGAAACTTGAATATAGATCTAAGGTTTCTTTAAAGTGATCTCAAGGTAGGTTTTTCCAAGGAGTGATATTTGTGTCATTTCCTTTACCAAAGCTCTGACAACATGTTGATTTTTCAATACAATTAATACAAGTACTTTATTTATAAACTATGGTAAGTACTTTTGAATAAATATTATAGTTATTTTATCATAATCAAACAATCACATTTCAAAAATTCAACTAATAAATAGATATCACAATGTGTGTGGGAGAGATGTATGTGAGTGATAAGTGTGTATGTAAAATGAAAAGGTTAAAATGTATTTTATACCCAAGATACCCAAGAGCCATGTCTCTTAAATTAAATCACATCTCTTTGTAAACTAAATTCTAATAAGTCTGCACATTTACATTTTTACTCATATTTGTTAAAGTGTTGAAGAACACATAAATAATGGTGGGTAGTAACTCCTAGTAAGTATATTTATTTACATCTTGTTCCTATTCTATTTTTTTGCAAATATTTTCTTAAATTAATATGGTGGCTAGTAACATGGTAAATATGTTATTTACACGAGTATGAGATATTTTCAAGGATTTTAATTTTAGGTGGCTTTGTTGATTTCCTTTCTTATAATTTAAAATTTAAGTTTATTTCATGTTTTTACATAGTATTATAAATACATCAAGGGTTATGAAGACTGACCGTAGCTACATTCTTCAACAATTGTAGCATGCAAAGATGTGATTTATTATTCCCCCCCGTATCATTTGGTATGAAATAAAGAAAATTCATTCTATAAATCACTACTCCAACAAAGAGACTTGAAGGTTAGTTAGTTGTTTTTTTAGAGCAATAAATTTCTTTTGATCTCCGGTCACGTGTTTAGATAATTCACTATCAACATATCACCGAATTTCATTGTTTCAAGCATACATAACTATTCCACATTTTTCTGTTGGTGGTTCTTCCTTTTTTTCCTTACAAAACTATTATCTGGATTTTATAAGACATTCTTGTGCCATTTCCAAAATTGTTGCATCTGTAACACTTTATGTTGTACTTGTATAATGGAGAAAAATAATTATGAATTATATTGTTGAATCCATCAATATATCTAATTATGTTGTCTATGAGCTTATTTCTAGAGGTTTGATGAGAATCTTTTTCATAATCATTTTTCAAATAAGCTCTACAATATCATGCTTGATGTCCAAATTTTTTGCATGAAAAATAGGGACCAAGAAAAATAGTTTGATATTTGGTTGTGTATGATTGTTGTAATGGAATATTTATTTTAAAGTTATTTTTCTTTGGATAAGATTCAATTCTTCGTTGGTCCTTGTCCCTCATCATATTGTTGTTTGTATTTTGAAAGAACTCCTTGAGAGCATCAACATAGATTTTTGTTGTAGCAATATTTCTAGACTCCCCCTCACTTTTTCCCTTCTTTCATTGTGATTGAAGCCTTCAATATTTTCTCCAACTTTCTTTTCTAGTGACTTAGGGCTTGCATATTATTTGTATGAAGTCTTACCCATATAACCAAGACCATTCTTGTCATATGGTGATCATTGACTATTGATAATAACATCCAAGGTTTGTGATTTTTTCATATTTTTGTCTAGCTTATCTAGCTCTTTACTTAATGAGACAATTTCTACTTCAAGCTTCTCACAATTTTGTTCCTTTTATTTTCGCTGACCGTTGAATATTTCTTCCACTTGTTTTTCTTCCTCTTTTCAGTCTTGAGGAAGATGATTTCCTTAGATAATATTATGTTCCTCTTTTTGAGGTTATTAATCTCTTCTAACGCATTAATGAGTTCTACTTCAAGATCCACTATGCCTTCACCACCTTCTTCTTTTGCTTTTTCTTTTTTATCGTCTGATTTTTCTGTGTGGTATTCTTAATTTTTTTCTAGAAATAGGATTTTTATTTTTTGTCATCATTGGAATCATATTTATCTTCAAGAAAATCAATATCCTCTTTTATGTACAAATTTTTATTTTTTGAAAATTTTCCATTGAAGACCATTTTTATGGGTTCTTCCTCATCATCACTATCTCCCCTTAAAAGACAGTTAGTAGAAAAATTTCCTATATTACCATAATTAAAATAGATGAGAATTAATTTACCTTTGAGTCTAGATCCTTTGTTTAGTTTTCTGGTTAATTGAGCCATTTATGTATTAGTTTTCTTTGATAGTTTAAATGGAGAACATTATATCCATAATAAATGGTCCAAAATTATAACTAATGCTAATAAATTTGAAATGTCGTCATCAGTTAGTTGATTGTCCTGGTCAACTTGAACATTCAGGTGAGCATGCCATCAACCAATGAGTTGATCATTCCAAATTCAACCCATTGGCCATCCTATCAACCACTTAATTGGTTATTCATGAGTTGATCCATCGATTGTCCTGTCAATCATTTTGTTGATTTTCTAATGGATCATCTTGTCGACTAATCTACTGGTTGATTCGACCCAAAATCTAATAGAGGGTGGAAAATAACATAACCCCCCCCCCCTCACGCCCCAACAATCACATAATCTTCTGGAGGTTTAGGAGGTTAAATTACATCTATAGAACACCCCCCCAATAACTGAAACTTCTTAAATCTCAAGTATATATTTAATCTTAAGAAACATAGATTTTGTTAGTTGTTTGGTGAATATATCCATAGAATGATCATCAATTCTATAATAGACAAGACTAACAACTTTCTCTTGAACCAATTATCATAAGTAGTGAGCATGAAGTTTGACATGTTTCATCCTATTATGCATACCAAGGTTGTTAGCAACTTGGATTGAACTCTAATTGTTATAATATATAGCAACCAAGGTTTCAACATGAAATCCAAGCTCTCCCAAGAGATTTCAAATCTAGATTGCCTCTATACTTGCATTAACTACACCATGATACTCAACTTTCGTAGTCAACAAAGAAACTACTTTTTGTTACTGAGATGACCAAATGTATGGTCCAAATCCAAAACAAAATACATATCCATATGTGGACTTGTGATAATTGTTTCCACCTTACCAGTCGGAGTTGGTGAAGTCAACAAATGTGTCAAAAATGTGACAATACTTAATGCCAAGGTGATAGGTACCCTTGAGATATGAACATTTCTCTTTGCAACTTTATTGGATTTCATGTACATATTGCATAAATCAAGCAACCAAACTACAGCAAATGAAATCTTAAATCAAATATGAGTTAAATATATATGGATACCAAAAAATGTCGATAAGAGTGTTGTTGACTTTGGTAAACTAATAATATCTAGTCAAATTAACACATGATTGAAGAGTGATGCCACATGGCTTACAATCCTCCATTAAAATGTTTCAACATATTTGATACATATTTAGATTCATAGAGAAGAAAACCATCAGACAAAGGTAAAAATTAAAGACCAACAAAGTAGCGTAGAAGGCCAAGATCTATCATTTCAAAAGTGGAAACAAGTCATTTCTTCAATCTAAAAAATAGATCAAATATTATTTTCGATTATGACTACATCATCAACATATATTGAGAAATCAAAGTGTAGTGATTTGCTCTAATTGACTAACCCTGATATTAAATTAGTGTTGATATAGATTTAAGGCTCACACATTATCCTTTAAGGACCTTAGGTCGAGGATCCAGATACTTGACTCTTACTATTAATGGATGTGATAGATGTGTTTGTTTTCTAGTCAATGTTATGATGATAATAATTGCGATGGATGTGTTTGTTTCCTAGTTGATATTATGATGATGATAGTTATGATGGATGTGTATGTTTTCTAGTTGGTGTTATGATGATAATAGCTTTGATGGATGTGTTTTATGAGTATTTCTTATCATGTTATGGATTCATTATGTTGGTTATTTGTCTTAGTTCTAGCTCATGGTGAAAAACAGTGTTGATGACTGTCATGTTGATGATTTAAAATATGCTATTATATCAATGACTAACAATGTGAAATATTATTGATGATGATTATCGAGTATGGCAGGAGACCACCAGATGCACTCACATATGATGAGTTGATGACCTCTGGTTTGATGAAATTTAATACTTTGTCTATGAAATTTTAAACTTTAGTTTGAATTTTACTATAAATTCTAATGACATGTTAGTGGTTGCAGGCACAAGTTAGTTTCTTAGCCAAATGACTCACACATGGGTGATGGGGTTGTATATATAGATGGAACTTCATGGGAGGGGTGGGACAACGTCCCTAATTTCACCTGTTAGCACTCCCGTTGTGACTTGGGCTGGAAGGTGTTGGGATACATTAGCCTTGAAGATCATGATATCATGGGGGAAGGCCCTGGATTGGGCCGCTCATGAATATTTTACTAGGGAGAGTGCATCAAGGTAGATTCCTTGATCCCCAACACAATCAGTCTCACTATAGCGGGTGATATAGGAGAGGAAAATGGTCTCCATTGTCACACCTAGTTGTCACCTTGTAGTCATTGGATGCTTGAAGTGCAAGTGGCGTGGTACCCTTGGAACTTCAAGGGAAGTGATTGAAGGGCATGATCGACTTGACACCCTTGGCATAAAAAAAATAATTAATTGGAGTGGCACCCTTGGAACTTGAAGGGAAGTTCTTGAAGGGCATGACTGACTTGGCACCTTGTACATCAAGAAGGAACTACAGAATTATAATTAAGATATGATAATGATATTAGTTCACATAATGTGGTAAATGAGGTTTTAAAACTAACTTATCTAACTCAAGAATACAACTTGGGGTAAAGCGAGAATAGGAAAAAATAAAAGATTAGACCACTTGAGAACTATACTCATCCCACGTTTAAAAAATATTAGGTAGATAATGTTCATAAGTATTTTAATAAGAAAAACGGAGGTAAGGGACATATATTTAATTAGAAATATTAATCCGAAAATAGTTTAAACCCATTAATAAAAGAGGGTGGTGAATGAAAATAAAGAATAATAAATTAAATTCATGAGAGAACCTCCATGTGGCAAGAGCCAACACAAGGATCTCCATCTAAGAGTCAATTTGAGTTAAGCTAGGGTGTAGTTGGGGGACCAAATCTGATACCTACCAGTTGACTTCTGTGATGAACACTAATTAAGGAACTTAAAGGGGGAATCAAGAGACAACTAGGAGAAGAAATAGGGAGTCATGTTGGGGTAAGAAAAATATTATTTTTGAATTAAATTTAAGTAAATAATTTTGGATATCCTTGATGAGAGGGTGACACATGGGTGAGTGAATAATTAAACTTTTGGATTAATAAAAATAATTATTTATGCATTAAATTACAAGTATCACCTATGAAGCCTCCTATAAAAGAAGGGGAAAGTTATGGGAGAAGTAACCATTTTTCCCCATTGTTGGATGAACTAGGTAATGTTAGTTTGATAGTGAATATGACTATAGTGAGTTTGGTATAGCAGAGGTTTTCTCTTGAGATGGGTACTCTTGAGAAAATAGTTCTCTCCTCCAATGGCTATCACTTTTCCACTATCTCAAAACCCCATTATAGCTCGGGGGTCCATGGGGAAGAAGAGTACCCAAGGAGTCGGCTAGGAGGTTAACTGGTGAGTCAACGATGTTTGGCCAAGGACACTACGTCCTTCACACTCGTATGTGGATATCCATAAGGGAGCACAAGAACCAAAAAATTCGAATCGAATCCCATCCCTTCAGTGAATAGTACTTCTGGTTACATAAAATTTCCACTACATGTTTATTGTATTGCATTAAATTGTATAATTCAATTATGGATGAATTGACATTAAAGTTTTATGTGTATTTCATATTGATGCATGGTCTACTAAGTGATTCACTTAGAGTTATTTTTCATGGATAAATGAATGTCAACCAAAAACATTAATTTGTTTCATTCCTAGTAATATAGTATCATAGTATGGCCTCTCTCTATTTTTTGTTAGAAGAATATATTCCTTAAATTGTTATTTACCT